>PVJX010001615.1:0-154749 GCA_004027295.1 Dolichotis patagonum | reverse complement strand
TCCAAGGTGAGAGGGAACTAATTAGAATATAAGTCTTTAGGATGTGGATTCATTGGTTTGATCCTTTGTCTTGAGGCCTGGCCCACAGTTGGAGGTGTCTGTCTCCTCTGCAGTTGCGAGGTGTCTGCACTGGCTCTATCGAGGACCCAGCCCTGTCTCACCGCCTATATTTCTGACTAAGTTGCCTGCTACACCTTCACGCTTTATAATTTTTTTTTTTTTTTTTTTTTTTGGTACTAGGGACTGAACTCACGACCACGTGCTTGCAAGGCAGGGGCTTATGCCACTGAGCTAAATCCCTGGCCCCCACCTTCACTCTTAACACCAGAAACTAGCAGTAAAAACAATGCCAGCTTCATTTGAGAAGGATTCTTGATAAAGCTGTGAGAAAATTATTAAATCTTGACCCATGAGTTCATGTCTTTTTTCATATTCTGCTACAAAAAAAGGAGTCCATATTGAAGTACTTCTATGAGATATATATATATATATATATATATCATAGAAGTACATATATATTTATATATATTTTATATATATTTATATATAATTATATATATAAATATATATATAAATTTATATATATAAATATATATAAAATTTGGCTTAAAGAAAAGTACTTGTGTGACTGAGCTGGAGCAAAGCTCGCTGCATTTCCTGCCCCACCATGATACTTCTTACTGGCAAGAATGGATGGCAATGTGTAGTTATTCAGACGTGGATATTTAGCAGATAGTGAACAAAGTCCTGTAACTTCTACAAAAACAATGGATTATTACTTCCCAGTGATTATCCTTGAGGTCTTAAGCAAAGAAAAACAATCTGGAAAACTTTCATTCACCACAAGGAGCTTGGCAGCTTCATAACATTAGAAATCTTCCACTGGGACTAGTACCAAAACTACCAGTGTGTTTTTAAAAGTCCTATAATGTATCAGCAAACTCAGTTAACCAATATTTTCTAGCTGACCAATATATTATGTTACAAAATCATTTGTGAGTAAAAGATTCATTCAAAGCACAATGAATTCATAATATAACAGAGTTAGAAGTGCATTCATAAAAGTTTCAGATTTCATTTTTTTTTCAAGATAGGATCTCACTATGTAGAAGTTTCAGATTTCAGTGCAACTTAGCTTTAAGAAATGAGTACGCACTGCATTTTTGTGTAGTATTAAAGAAAAATATCTACAATTTTAAAAAGACTATTCATATCTTCTTTCCTTTTTCAAAACCTACCTGTAGCTGTGTTTTCATTATCTACTTAGCCAAAACAAGATACTGTCGTAGATTAAATACAAAAGTAAATATGAAAACCCAGCTCCCTTCTGTTGTCAGACCTTAAAGAGATTTGCAAGCATATAAAACAATGCTATGCCCCCTATTTGGGGAGGAGGAGGAGGAATATTTTTTTTCACTAAAAGTATTATTTATGTTAATGGGTAATAGACTTATTAATGTTGTTTTAAATAAATTAACAAGTTTTAAAATAGTCCCCATTTTAATTTCTAGTGTGAAAAGTTATTGTAGCTATAATCTTCATAAACAAAAGCTCTTGGAGAGTGGGGGGGTGTCCTCAGTTTTTAGGAACATATTGAAGTCAAGAGACCAAAAAGTGTGAGAAATACTGTGCTGGAAATGCTGAAGAGCTGAAGGTGGTTCTTCAACAGTGACCCAAGACTGGTGCCAAAGGCCGAGAAACGTTTTCAGACAAAACAGAAGCCATGTTACTCACTAACAACTTTAATAACATTCTTTCCAGATGGTGATGGGAAGTGGAGACTGGCTGGTCGGTGGAGACCTTCAGGTGCTGGAGAGGATAAAGTGGGATGATGGGCTGGACAGGTACCGCCTGACGCCTCTGGAGCTCAAACAGAGGTGCCAAGAAATGAATGCTGGTACGCAGGCTGGCAGGAGGGTGTTCATCCACACGCTCTGTAAAGGGGCTAAGGAAATGAATCATTTAAAAAAATAAAAACATGCATTGTTATATCTATGTTATAAATAAAGTGATACTAATGGTATAAAGTTAATCATATCCTGGAACACTGTGCAGCAGTTACGAATGTGGACTGATAGAAAGATACCACAGTATATTTATTTATTAAGTGAAAAAGCAACTTACAGAACAATATGAATAGTACAATCATATTTTGGAAAACTAAGTAACAATCTCTGGTAGTTGTGCACCAAACGGCAGAAGACAGTAGCTACCTCTTGGGGAAGCAGTTGGGCTAAGGAGGAAGGGAAGATTGTCACTCTATACGTTTGAAAGAAAATATAATAAAAATACTGGTGATTTTTATATTCTGTCTTAGGCTTTAATGTATTCCCCAAGTTTTCTGTAATAAATACATATTAATTATACTTCATAGCCAGAAAAAGGTTAAAGCTGTTAGGAATTCTTCACCAAGTGGTTTTTTGTTTTTGCCGTACTGGGAATTGCACTCAGGGGCTTTGCACTGAGCTGCATCCCCATGCCTTTTAATTTTTGTTTGTTTACTTTATTTAATTTATTTTTTTGAGACAGGCTCTTGCTATGTTCAGGCTGGCTTTGTGCTTACTATGTATCCCTGGCTGGCCTTGACCTCATGGTGAGCCTCCTGCTTCAGCCTCCTGAGTGCCAAGATTACAGGAGTGCACCAGTATGCCTGGTCCTATTTTTTATTATGAGACAAGGTCTCACTAAGGTACCTGCACTAGACTGGACCTTGCAGTCTTCCTGTGTCAGCCTCTCAGAGTGCTAGGGTTATAGGAGTGTGTTCACGCCCAATTTAAGTGGAGAAGTTTTAAAGATTCTTTAAAGCAAAGGTTTGTCTCTGAGATTTATATCAGTAGATTATTGTGCTGTTTATGAGCCCCAGAAAGCATTCCTATGATTATTCGTCCCCTGGCAACCTGAGACAGTGGTGAAGCACTAGAGAACTGATTAACGCTGACCCTCCCTAAACCATGGTTTGTAGCAAACACCCTGCCAACAACTGCTTTCATCCTGTTGCTGCTTCCTGCCTCTGTATTTTACCCTGTCTATGCAGTCTAGCACTGGTTAGTAGTGCTAACATCCCTAAAGGCCCAGATAGATTCTCCAGCTGATCATTAAAAATTAAAAGCAAGCAGATTCCATGAACACACAGAACAATAATGTTTCATCTTTCCTTTCTGTTCTTGAGCGCAGACAACACTGCGTTTCCTGACCTTGGCTTTTCTTTCCTAGATGCCGTGTTTGCATTCCAGTTGCGCAATCCTGTCCACAATGGCCATGCTCTGTTGATGCAGGACACCCACCGGCAGCTCCTGGAGAGGGGCTACCAGCACCCGGTGCTCCTGCTGCACCCTCTGGGGGGCTGGACCAAGGATGACGATGTGCCTCTGGACTGGAGAATGAAGCAGCACACAGCTGTGCTGGAGGAAGGGGTCTTGGATCCCAAGTCAACCATTGTCGCCATCTTTCCATCTCCTATGTTATACGCGGGCCCCACAGAGGTGAGCAATTTCCTGAGCTGGACTCTCAGACTCAGGATGCAGGTTTGAACTTTATTTAGATTAAATGAGACTCTGGGATCCTTTCTTCTTTGTGGGCAGATTTTTCTATTCAATTTAATAATGTTTCTACTCTGTATTTGTAAAAAAGGCTAGAAATAGCCAAGTCAAACCTATTGTATATTGGCCTGAGGATATGGAAGTTCACACAGAAGAAGACAGATAACAAAGCTTATCTCTGTTGCAGGGCAAGCTGTATCTAATCAAATAGTCAGTGTCATTAGTTCCAGGTACTCTGTGCCCATGGTGATGGGTGTATGGCCCCTCTGTGGCAGCGAGTACACAGACCTCTCACTGTTGGCACATGAGCCATGTTGACCCAGCAGCTCCATACTGCATGACAGTTGTTTTTCTAAACTAAAACCTCAGTTTAATTTAAGTTTAACTGCAGTGTTGAAAAGTAGCGATGTGGGTTATAGATTGCAGTTTGGGCCCTGGGTCTCTAAAACATTCACGATCATTTCTCTATTCCCTGCTCAGTGCCCTGTGATTTTGTAAGACAGGAGAGGTTGTCTTTAAAAAACAGAGGTCTCCCTTTCACCATAATACGTCAGTCCGTCAAACAGATTTGCTTTATCCCACTGCACTTGCAGTATAGTGGGCTTGAAGGAGTTTCCAGGAAGTATGATGAATTGAAAGGGTCTTAACTCTTTCGAATACCCCAAACTGAGTCCAATGAATTAATTCTCTTCAGTCATATCAAAGTCCCAGGCCTCTAGCTTTCCTTCCCATCCTTTGTATTTCTGAGTTTTAAAGAGGGCAAGTGTTGTGCAGAATGGACTCAGTGTCTGAATATGAAAGGTGATTAGCTGGTTACTGGCAGCCAAATGAGATGTGGGTTTGTAATTCCTTTTAAATTGTGATGTATCAGAGTAGGGTGGGAATGGAAAATTTTAAAAATAATCAATATAGTAGAGCACTAATTGCTAAGTATTCCTGATGTGCTAGCCTGCTTGAAGATAAAGAAATAAAACCTCAACTTCTAAGAGGAGGATTCGTACAAAGTCTATCTGTAAACTCCCAGCCTAAGCAATCTAAGTCTGAAGAAGAGACCATGAAGTCCTAGGACTCACTGACTTTCTTTTAGTTGACCTGCGTCACTAAATTACTGTTAAAGCAGAATTAGTCTGTGTAAACAGAAACCCGTAGACTTGGCCCATAACAGCCCTTATATAATGTGTCCCAGGTCCAGTGGCACTGCAGGTGCCGGATGATAGCAGGTGCCAATTTCTACATTGTGGGCAGGGATCCTGCAGGAATGCCCCACCCTGAGACCAAGAAGGACCTGTATGAACCCACCCACGGAGGCAAAGTCCTGAGCATGGCGCCTGGCCTCACCTCTGTGGAAATCATTCCATTCCGCGTGGCTGCCTACAACAAAGTCAAAAAGGCCATGGACTTCTATGACCCAGAAAGGTAAGTTTTTCAAAGGAAAATTATCTAATCAACATCCTTATGACTGGGATGATGAGAAAAAGTTTTCATCCTTCAGAAAACTCTCCAGAGCATGTCTACGTAGTCCCAATTGGAACAGTCTCGTGAAAGTCACAACTTGGTCTTATGCATTTTGTGTCCCTTGAAGTTGCAGCACAGCCCCCGTACACAGATGGAGTTCAGTGGCAGAGTGTGTGCATGGTACAAGTGAGACCCCGGGCTTAATTCTCAGGGTATCAGAAAAAAGTCTTCTCTCACTGTGTATGTCTATCACGTTAAACAAAAGGAAGTAACAACAACAAAAAAAAGATTTGGGTATCTGTGGTGCATTTCCTTCTAGGCTGTGAGTTCACAGAAGGAGGTTGAAAAATAGGAAAGTTACTTCCATATGTGCAGAGGAAATATTGAATATGTAGCTGCTGTTATTTCTCTTTTCTTCTGCATATTTCTGCCCATTTTCAAAGACATGAGATTTTACAAAAAAGTTAGGTTACGATCTAAAAACCCATAACCTAATTCCAGGAATCCTTAAGACAGATGTTACATGCCTATACTGAGTTCTTTGTTGCTATACTGTGACAGGCACGATGAGTTCGACTTCATCTCAGGAACTCGTATGAGGAAACTCGCCAGGGAAGGAGAGAATCCCCCAGATGGCTTCATGGCCCCCAAAGCATGGCAAGTGCTGACGGATTATTACAGGTCCCTGGAAAAGATCAACTGAGTGCTCTTTGGTTCCAAAGTTTCTTCCTGAAGTGCTCTTTGATTACTTTTCTATTTTTGTGATCAGATGCTTTGTATCCACTTGTTTCTTAGTGACTGATTCTGAAGTATTTTATGAGGTAAAAATTGTGCATATAATTTAAAGTCAACTTCATACACATATATATAAAGATAAAATTCTTACCAGGTGAAAACAATGTTATACATTTCAGAGTGAAATTAGCTATACTGTCTTACTGCTTCTGAGCAGCTAGGTCCCAGATTTCTTAAAGCTTTGACCATGTGTCTAGTTTACATATCAAAAATGGAATCATATTTTCCAGCTTAATCTTGCCAACTTGTAACCCGAATATCATACCTACTAGTAAAGTAAACCAGATGGACTCCTCTTCCTTCCTGTGTAACTCCCTCCCCCTAGAGATCTGGACCACTCCAGACTCCTGTCATCTTTTAGAGACCGTATACAATCTTACTGCCCAATAACCTAAGTGCTGAAGACCTGACTGGAGATAATGTTAATCGTAGAGATCAACGCAGCCTATCTTCTCCCATGAAAGTTACATTGCCTAGTAAGAAGAGAGGTCTTAATGGCCTTCTGTGAATAATATGAGTTCAACATGGTGACTTTCAATAGTGTTTTGATGACAAGATTTATTCCAAGGGATCAAACAATCTGGCCATCTGGGGGAAGTTACTTTTCCCCCTCTTTGCTGTGGTCATTATAACCTACAGGCAGCTGGTGCCTATTCCACTGCAGCAGCAGCAGCGACTGTTGCCAAAAGCATTCACACAAGCCTAGTAAGGTGCTAGAACAGGAAGCGACCACAAAAATACAGAATTCAAACCTTTCATCTTAGAGGCGATGCACGTGACAGTGCTCCATGAGCTGCTGAACACCGTAACAAAAGCACAAAAGTGAAGGAAGTATTGGTGGCCCTGATCAAGTGCACCAGCGACTCCACCCTGGGGCTGAAGCTCTGTGATCTGGGCCACTTAAAAAGCAGTCTTCTTGCATATAAAAATGTCTGGGCTTTTCTAGACTTTTCTGCTATTTTACTGCAGCTGAAAGCACTTTCCCAGAGACTCAAGCCGTTGTAAGAAATCCTGAGATGCCTTTATTCTGAGAGGTGATCTTTCTACATTACGTATAATTCACTGTTGTCAATGAATGTATGAAGAAACAGCATATTTTATACATAATGGCTTTCTGGAAGGGATCTCAACTGGAAAGAGGAAACTGTGATATATTTCATATTGTCCATCTTTTAAAAATGCTAGTTTTTGCTAATTAATAGTAATTGTTTTGAGAAATTACATATGATGGCCATAGGAAAGTCTGTCCTTCAGTACCAATATTCATTTACCCAGGTACTCACTATTGCCTTTTAAAAGGCAGTATACTTGTTGAAAAGGATGTCGTGCCTTAGCCATATATATTTTTAATAATATATTTAAAACTGCTCTTCTGTTCTACTGCATTAGTGCAAATGACTTTCTGTGTACAACTGATGCTTGCCCGTATTTTAATAAATTTCTCAAAATAAAAGTGAAGTTGTTTTTGCCTGCAACACCCAGTATGGACTGATCACAAGACCGTCATGGGCTTTGTGACTCTGTCCAACTGGAGAGAGACAGCAACAGCATCTCTGAGACCGTAATTCAAGTTCCCTCACTTGTGTCATTTTCTAACGTGTGCTCTAGATATAAAAGACACATCCTTTTTATTTATTTTTTTTGGTGATGGGTTTTTAGGGGCCTCTCTGGGATCAAGGAAGATCATACTTTGATAAATGAAGCTATCTTCCTTGCCCCTTTTTTCCTCAAAGGCACAGATCTCATTCTCCAAGTGTCCCCAGAACTTCCACTAGCAAGACTAGCAGTAGTTGCAGGTGTTTCCTTTTCCTCAGCGATTCCCACAACTTCACAAGCAACTTTTGTGTTCACAAAGTCACCTGTTTCACTCACACTTTCAGTGGCCATAAGGCTTGCAGCTTTGACTCTTTGATTCACTTTTGTCCTGCAGAGGAGAATCTTTGCTGATTCTCTTCCCAGATAAAACAGCTGTGACAGCCACTTGAAGCCTCTCCTCCTTGTCCCCATTTCTTACTGGATGGCTCCAAGTGCCAATTAGCAGGACCAAATAGGTGAGGGAAACGTAAGATACAAACTGTGCTGAGTACCTCAAACTCTCCAAGGCAGTGTGAAAATCTCAAAGGTACACGTAAATCATTCGGTTAGATGATGGTGGATCTTATAAATACAAGAACACTCTCAACAGTCCACAATATTTCTTTCTAACCCATCATCTTTGCAAGAAGCAATCCTGGAGAGCATCAAGTTCATTGTTTTTTAATCTTTCTCTTTTCTATGAGTTACTTGAAGGTTTGGTATTAGTCTGCAATAAACTTTCCTTATAGGTAGGAGAGCAAAAAAATTACAAGGGCATCAGATAGCTCAAGGGTTTTTATGTCTAAAGGTGTGATGGAGCAACAGTAGAGCCTTTGCCTATGGAATTAAGTTTTCCACTAATATAAATAGGCATGATTACAGACTTGACTACATATTAATAACCCCTAACCTCCTTCCCCTGGCATATATTTAATACTCTGATAAATGCTATTCACAGTACACATTCACCAAATGATGGAAATGGTGCACACGCAACTCGCAACACACATTCCAAAGATTCCTTTTTGGCTAATATTGATTTCATTGAAGGTACTATTAAAAATAAATGGATCACTTACTAGTTTGGACATTTTAGTCTGATAGACATTTTAGTCTAATACTTTTCTATGCTGTTAGCAAAGAACAGTGGATGCATGAAATGCTTCCTGAACTAGATTCTAGAGAAAAGCCCTTCAGAAGTAAACAGTCTTTCTTGGCAGGTCTCACTACTGTTGGTGAACTTCTGGGTGTGGGTACCAAAACGATGAAGAGGCTGCTACCTGGGCGAGTAGCAGTGTGCCTAAAATGAATTACTGCCACCTAATTCTGCCTAGGTCTAACAGGTCAGAGGGAAGGGCTGGTACTTCCTGGAAATAAACAAAAACCAGTGTTATACTTCAGTTCCTATCTGTCTTTTCTAGTTATTATCTGGAATAAAATTTTAAAATTACAAATAAAAGTTTTATCAGTCAGCTGTCTCATTGCTGGGACATAAATATTTGAAACTTGAAGCTGAAAGGAGGGGAGGTTTATTTGGCTCATAGGTTCAGAGGTGTGGGCCATGGCAGCTAGCTCCAAGGCAGGGACATCATGGTGGAGCAAAGGTGCTCATCTCCTGACAGCTGGGCAGCAGAACACACAGGAAGAGCGTGGCAAAGAGCCCAGGACAAAAGACAATACCCAAGTTCACAGCACCACGCTGCACTTTATCCACAGAGGCCCCACCTTGTAACAGCCCATTCAACTATGAACTCATCAGTGGGTAGAGCCACTGATGAGGTTCGTGCACTTCAAATCCAGGCTCTTCTCCATGAGTTTCTGAACCTAGTCTCACCACTCCAGGAGTCTTATTCCAGTTAAACAGACAGGCAGGATTAACCAACACACCCATCGCAGGAGTGCTGGGCATGCCAAGAAGCTAAGAAGCACTCCCCATCAACAAGTGGAAGCAGAGTTTACGGAATTGGGCCAAGCAGTCACTGCAGCCTCCGGGCCTGCTGGCAAACCACAGACATGTGTGCTCACACTTCCAGCATGTTACAGTGCTGTCCTCAGCAAGTACCATTGGCTTCATGTGGTGCACAGACCATTTATTCTTTGAGTCCAGCATCACTCCCCACAATGCCACTTCCTTTGAATGAATACCTTTTTGCATGAATTGACAAACTCAGATATAATGTGATAAAAAAATACATTGAACATTTAGAAAAATTAAACTACTACAGTAAAAGGCACAGCACCCTCACTCTCCCTCAAAGTACACCTTATCAGACCTCATAACCCTATCGTCTTGCCACTTTATAAAGCAATTCTGGAAGTCTTTCCTGTCTTTAGTTATGCTGTTACAGCTGCTCAATATTCTGCATCAATTACAAACTTCTATCTTTCATAGCCATTTTGACTTTGGGGAAGAGTTCTGACATAAGTTGCCATACCAGAAGCAATATATAACATGTAATGTCTGAAGGAGGCCTGGAACCCATTTCTCAGGCCATTTTCCATGTGCACTATTTTTGGAATTGATGCACTCTCAGAAGAATGTGTCATATGCACCACTGTGTGTTCCAGTCTCAGTTCCAAGGCTGTATGTCAGTGATTACTTCAGTGTTTTAGCTTTTATTTTAAAACTCTGCTCTTGCCACATTCTGGATTCACCACTAACATTTACCAGAACTTACTTCAATGCACAGAACTTACCACAGTATATAAGAGTTCTCAGGCAGGTTTCCGTAAATATTAGACAATCATAAGAAAATACTCCTGCTTCAGTGATTTACCCATGAGACTCATATGTGTCATCAACATGAACAGCAGCAAGTTTGTGCCTGTGTTATTAGGATCTCCTACTTTTACTCACATTGCTAAAATGATTTCTCTTAGGTTTGATTTTATGTGCAGATGATGTCTGTGTTTAGTCAGGAAACCATATTTCATAAGGTTCAAGTTTTCCTGAAGACATCTCATGAGCATTCCTGGGACAGAATTTTTTCCTATTACTGGCATTACTATGCCAGGCATAGTAATGCCAGCACTCAGAAGACTGATGCAGGAAGACTGCCACAAATTTGAGGCCAGCCTGGACTATAGTGAGTTCAAGGCCAGTCTGAACTACATAGTGAGACCTTGTCTCAAATGAAATTTTGAAAAAATTATTTTCTAAAGAGAACTTTAAAAGAGATTATAGGACTCTTTGATGACCAAACTGATAACAAACTTAATAATGAAAGCTTATGAGTATTTGTTAACTCTAGGTGGAAGAATTCTATACCTTTGAGGCACCTCACTGGTACTAGAGTTTTAGTTATGCAGACTATAAAAGAAGCTAAAAAGAAAACTATAAAATGTGTATTATCAGGCCAGGGATATAGCTCAGCAGCAAAGCACTTGCCCAGCAAGTGTAAGGTCCTGAATTTGATTCCCAGTTCCAAAAATAAATAAATAAATAAAATGTATATTATCCACTTTATTTTCCTGAAGCAGAAGAAAGCTGTATCACTTGTCCACAAAAAACACAATTTCAGTAAAAAATATTTCTTCCAGTGAGATGCTGCTATTGTTTTCACATAAGCACCATCAAGGCTTGAGACATACTCATCTAGCATCAAGCCTGTAAATGACAGACACCAAATAATGTTAGATTATTGTGGTCCATACAGAATAGTTAGGTTATCCCAGCCCTTCTTCAGATGAATTGTGAGTCTAACTCAGGGGGCTAGATAAGACAGAAAAGAAAAAGTAAAGGCAATACTAAAATTGACTCAAATATTGAGTCTCTAATCTCTGATTAAAATGGTACAGGAATAGCATGAGACACCACACCTACCACTAATCTTCCAACAATAAGGCTTTTAGATCACACAGGTGATTCTTTTCATCTCAACACCTAGACTACAGGCATAGGGATGGTAAAAAAAAAAATGATTCAAGCATCAAAATGCTTAAAGATTGAAGCTCGTTAACCAGATATGTATATCACTATGTGAAAGTAACACCATTAATAACGTGACAGCTAATATTTGACATTACCTCACTGTCCAACCCTCTAGGGCAGTGCTGCACTGCCTCACTTACAGATAAGAAACATGCTCAAATTAAGTTGAGTAGTCAGGTGTGATGGCACGCACCTGTAATCCTAGCTGCTCAGAAAGCTGAGAGGCAGGAGGATGGCTTGAGTGGTGGCGTTTAAGGCCAGCTTGGGCAACATAATGAGACCCACCCTCAAATAAGCTAAATGAGGCAACCAGTCCAAAGACACAGTTACTGAATGAATGGGGAGTGTAGAGTTACTAGGAAGCCTCATTCCAGAGACAATATATTTAAGTGTTACCAAAGGCAAAATGTTTTGGAACCTATGATCTAACTGCAGACATGATGGCATGTCTAAAATAGATATTACTTAACATTAAAAGTTCTTTACAATCACAAAAAAATATTTTGCTCATTTACTTTACAGCCTTAACATGTCTAGATAAGTCCAGATAAGGGGGGCTGGTGTACAACTCTAAATTCATTTGATGATTATAACCATAACACATTCAGTAACTGCTGCAACTAGATATTCTGAATTAAATAAAAGATAAAAAGAAAAGACACAAGGAAGAATACATTACCACTTCTAATCAACTAATCAGATTAAACAATTACTGTAATTTGTATTAAAAGAGAATATGTGATACTAAAATGTATGCAAAATAAAAACTGTCCAAATACAAGTTTTATAAACCCCAAACCCCATAAAACTTAACTGACAAGACCACAGATTAAGTGGAAAAAAATCAACAAAGTAGGACCCCCTTTATTATACATTTATAAAATAGTAATATAATTATTAAAAATGGGAAAATTTCATTTTTGGTATCTTGTATTTTGCATTCATTTTTTCATCATCTTCACTTTTGCATAATTTGCCTTTTGCTATCGAAAGTATTCTCCTGTAAACTCTCCTTCACAAAGTACAAATGAATAAACTATTCAGTATTTCTGTGAGAAACATTATTAGATAAACTAAATTAATTCAATAACTCATGAACAAAGATGGAGTTTTCAAATAAATATAATAAAAACAAATGCATCTGAAACAATTTGTCTGACGCCGTGGAAGGCACCTTAGTTGTGCCATTTTCCTCATGCTGGGTGATTAGGTGCCTGCAACAAAATTCTGGTTAGGCAAATTTGAAACAAGACAATGTTTCATATGTAGAACACGTAACATAACAAATGTAGTCACAAATGACTACACATATATGAATTTTGATCTGTACATTTGTAATTAAAGAGGCCACAATTTAGAGAAGCTGAGAAAAATTTTAAAATTAAAGTTACAAAGTGAGTATTTTTAGCACATTTAGTCATAGGTACTTAAAATTATTATTTCACTTTTGGTGATCAAATTATATTTGACCATAATTTATAAAACATATGGCATTTTAAAGACATGGTTACAACAGAACTATCTATTAAATTAAAAGAAGAAAGGAAAGTCATGTACACATTTTAAAGGGTACTAAAATTTTCAAACTCATTCTTTTAAAAGGTTTTCAATCCACCTTCACGTATATCAAAATAACATTTTTTAAAAAGTCTTAATGTGCCTGCTGAAAAAGTTGAAATCAGTGCTAACCATATGTCCACCTAAACAAGTATTTTTATGTGATTATCCTTATAACCATTACGATTAAGCCACATATACATTCAGATGTGACTGACTCAACTAATCAACTACAGATCAAAAGTGCTCAACTTAAAAAAGACTAAAACAAATGACTACTAGAAATGGCTGCATACTGTACCTATAAAGATACAACCTTAAATCTTGGGTTTTGCTATATACTAGTTGGTACTTTTGGATTCAGTGGCTGGGGTAAAAAAAAAACTTTCTGTATTCAAACATATCTACAGAATGTCAATAAAAAATGTGTAGATATATACACTTAATATATACACATACACACACAGACATACATATATAGAACCAGCACCTAACCACATCCTCACTTCTCACTAATGACTCAGTGGATCACTTATTCTTTTCAGACCAGTTTAGAATCTATAAGGCTGTGACAACATATGGCTAAAGAAGTCAAACACAAGCACCCGCACTTGGGCTGGATTAAATTGTTCCTCTTCATGATTTCTGACTAGTAGTAATACCACTTATATAACAACTATACCTCAATAACTTAGGATTCAGAGTATAAAACCATAAACATGGTACTCTTTCACTGTTTTAAGAGTACTCCTTCCACTCTACTTTCACTAACTGATAAGAGGGCACACCAAACTAGATCACTGAACTGTACAAATGATCTTTACTCTTAATCTAAACAAACATGTGTTAAAACATTCTGAAATGCTGCATCTTTTGATTTCTTCATCTTTTCAATTGCCCGATGAAGATCTTGCTGTTGCACAGGCCGGATTTCATCTTCATCATGACTAAAATACAAAACCACAAAGTATTCAAATAACTTTAGAATACAACACCCTTAAAATAGTTTACCAAGATAAAAAAATGCATGCAGTAAAAAATACATTTGTCTTCAACTATACAAAAGAGTATAATAATGAAGTCTCTTTCATACTCAAGACCTTGAAGACAACCACAATTAACACTTCAAACAAATTCTTCAAGGAATTATTTATACACACATAAGCCATAAAACACTTAAGCACCACTGCTAAGAAGCAGGAAACTAAAAAGGCTGCAGAGGTCAAAAGGATTCTCAACTTTGCTCCAGTCTCTGGACTAATCTGCAATAAACAGAGTGAACCTCTCCACCAGGAATTTCAGGAGCACTAGCAATGGAACCATGTCTAGTACCCACACAATTCCTAGGTGACAGGGAAGCTTTAATGCAAACATTTTTATAGACAAAAAAAATAAAATAAAAGGTTTTTTAAAGGCACCTGCCATGGCAACACTGTAATTAAGTACAAGAATATCACAGGCAAATTAGGTACTCTTGGAGTAAAACATCAGAGTTCACAAGGGAGACTAAGAAACAAAGCAGCAAGCGTTGGAGCATCCAACACAATTCCCCCCAATATACTAGCTCACTAAGAGTTTGGGAAAGTCCTTGTTGGTAAGTTGATGTTCTGGAAAGAAATGCTGCACTGATCTGGAGCAAGCAGCCTTTTGGGAAGCTTCCCTGAAGACAAAGTTCATCAGAGTTGAATTATTTCAGTCTTCGACTATTTTGGCTAGAATAAAGATGGTACAAAGCAGATTTCCCAAGCTCACCATACTGTGAAACTGGTTGTATTTAAAATTTGCTTTAGTGACTGTGGGAGACAACTTGAGTGACTCCCCTTGAATGCAGAACAATTGCTGCAACTTTGATTATATGGAGATTGATTTCCTTATACTGACATGTACAGAACCGACTATGGTATTTCCCTCTCTCTTTAATTGGCTCTAAGCATTGCAAATAAGGCCAGCCTAGGTACTGGTATGTAATCTCTAAAGCCATCAGACAGTCTCCTGTTTCGTCTTGGCATAGTGCTCTCTCTAAAATATATAAGCACAGCGGGATGGTAGAGCCATCAGCTACAGGAATGTCAGCTGGGTATGAGTCTCCAAGATAAGGAGGCTATGACTCCCCAGGGCACAAAAGTTTACATATCAGAAACTGAAGCAACAGCCTCTTAAAACAATTCAGTTGCTAACTTAATTGAATTATGCAAATTGATCCTTCTGCATATCCTTATCTCTGTATTTTGCAGACACTGGCTAGGCAGCTCAAGTTACTCATGTAATTCCCGCCATACTCACTGTCACGCATCCCTGAGCCATCCCCCTTTCTTCACAAGATATTAAGTTCTGGGAGAGGCCTAGGATCAGGGCCCTTGTCCCCATGTCCTTACTGGCATTGGACTCAGGACCCCTTGGCTGCCCTTAACTTGGAATATGTCTTGGTGACTTTACTCTCGCCAAGGGTTGCATTGGAGGTGGTAGATTGGAATTAACTTGCTGGGATCCCAATAACATCTCAATGGGATCATAAATATAACTTTTTGGATTTTTAGGAAGATTAGAAAAGGGATTACAATACTTGGATGACTGTACACAATATCTGGGATTACAATAATGACAAATACTTTGTTTAGTAAATATATTATTAAAATTGAGGCCTAGTCCTCAGCACTCCCACATTCCCTTCATTTACATATGAAATTTCCAGAAGACCCATTTATATATGCAATGCAGAAGCAGTCCAGGGGTGTTAGAGAGTGCTGTCTTCCTCACAGATGCACAGGCCTAGGTTACCATCAGTCTTCTATGATTCATTCCACAGATTACCCATAGAAACTCATTCATTTCTTGCTATAGTCTCCCCATGGTCCTTTGTTTTCACAACTTCCCTTTAGGAAAATGGCAATAAATAAATTAAAGGGGTTTCCTAATTCAAATTTATACTTTACTCCTTTAAGCGGAGTTGCCATTACAAAGTAAAACAGAACAACTATAAAAGAAAGCTAACCTGAGAGCTCCAATAGGCTTGACAATACCAGAAATCAAGACTAAATCCACATACCTTTCTTCTGATGTAGAATTAACATATTCTCTGACACAGAGGAGGGCAGCATCTCGACACATCTCTCTTAGATCACTTCCTGAAAACCCATCAGTTTCTTGAGCAACTTCTAGTAGGTCTACATGCCTATCCACCTTAAACAAGTAAGACACATGGTTAAAAACCAAATACAAAACATACTGTAAACATCGATTGTAAAGAAATTTAAGCATAGTGTAATGCATGAGAAATGAAACATTTAAAAGTGGTTTGGTTTCTAGAAGTTTTTTCACCATAATAGCTGAGTATGATGACTAAAACTGAAGTCTCACTGGATATACTGTGGAATGATGGTGCAGAACATTCAAACACTGCTGGATTAATTTTGGTACCTTTTAAGAAGGGATTGAGTTGATATACTTGTATAATATATTAACATATCTGACAAAAAGCCTGTATTATGAAGTCTAGAGGCCATTAAAAAAAAACAAAAAACAACAAAAAGACTTCATTTAACAGCTTTGAAATATAATGCATTAATATTTTGCCACCTCAACATTAGTTTTACATTTATAGTTTTGTTCCCCAACCTAAAGTTATAGTCAAACCAATTAAGTTAAAGCAAGTAACAATCATGGAAGAATAAAATCTCTATACTAAACTTCCATAGAATTGAGAAGAGAAATGAGCAAGAAAAATATATCTATGATTATCATCTAGTAAAGTATCCTTTTGTCTCATTAATCCTGTCAGGTAAGCACTGTCACCTTCTGGAGGTCACGGTGTAGGAAGAGTCCAACTGTGTTTTCCCCAGTACAGCTATTTGCCATAGTAACATTTCTTTTCCCCGTGATGGTGAACCTATGACACATGTGTTATTTTTCTTTTAAGACAAAAGATGTTAATCGTGAGTTTTTTCTAAATTAAAACTTGAATATTCAAGTTGACTTGAAGTATTGGCACTTTGTGATAAAACAGGTTTGGGGCTGCAGTTTGGGCACTTGTCTCTAAAAGGTTCCCCATCACTGATTTCCTCAATGATGTAAAACACTGACTTTATTAGTCACTATATTCCCATTGATAACTGTGGAAGACTCATGTTTAAATAAAACACTAATTCTCCATAAAGTCAAAGGACTTAGAAATGCAAGAATATAGCGTATACTGGCAGCTCTGTAACTCTGACTACAAATGAAGTGCTCCTGCTCCAAAATGTGAGCATCAAATGAAGAGAGATCAAGTTCTATGATAAAACAAAACCAAACAACTTAAGCAAGAAGACAGGAGTGTGCAACAAAAAACAAAGAAAATAACAAAAATACAGATAAATCTAAACAACCTTTACAATTAATAATCATTTAACTTGGGGTATAAAAATAAAGAGGAACCAAAATGTTGGCTTATATGAGCATGTAAGATGCTGGGGGCATCTACAGTGAGGCATTCTAAGCTTTTACAATTGTAATGGTGGAAAGAGACAAAGATACTATTAATTAGGCTTTACATACACATGTCAAAAATATTAGAAGTATCACTATAGAATAGCAAAAAGAAAAGTGACTTTGAAATCAGTATGGAAAAATTAAAAAGGGAGTAAGAAATATAAGAGCCATACTAATGAACACAGAATGTGGGAGAAAGAGGTGGAAAGCAAAGAAAAAGATGTGCCTCATGGAAAGCACTGAAGAAAGAAAGAATGAGTCCAAAGTTATCAGCAACCACCACAGATGCAAACAGACTAAACTAGGCTAGTTAAAGGCAAGATACTGAAATTTTTAAAATGTACCCATCTGAGGTTTGAATAATTACACCTATCCTAAAGAAAAAGGCTTTGTGCTGCATTTGAAAGAAAAACTGTTGACACCAGGTGCGTGCCTATCGTCCCAGCTACTTAGAAGGCTAAGAAGGACCGCAGGTTTAAGCAACTTAAATTCTGTCTCAAATTAAAAAATGAAAAAGGCTGGGAATGTAGTTCAGTACCAGGCTCTCCCTAGGTTTAATCCTCAGTACTACAAAAAAAAAAAAAAGTCAAAAATAGAGATTGAAAAATGACTCACAAAGCAAATAGTAGCTAAAAGAAAGACAATGCATCTGGTTGCATCAGTCCAAACATTTTTTCCTCCAATGCACAGAGAAGTCATTATATAATGATAAGGAATAATTCATTAGTAATTCAAAAACTCTGTACCTCTCCATACCTAAAATCATGGTCTCAAAATTTATAATTATGAGAAAAATGGTCACATCTAGAATAATACTGGGAGATTTTGTTTGTTTGTTTGTTTGGTTGGTTTTTTTGGTACCAGGGATTGAACTCATGACCTTGTGCTTGCAAGACAGGCACTTATGGCACTGAGCTATATCCTGGCCCAAGGGAGATTATTTTTAACATGTTTCAAATTTCAAATACTGATAAATTCAACAAGTTCTTAGGGATAGTACTGAAATCTAATATACGCATACAAACCTAGAGTAACTTATTAGAGGAATTTTGTATATAATTTGGATATAAATCCTTTGTTGGTTGTAGGACTACAAATGTTTCCCTAATAGTTTGTTCTTTCATTTTGTTTATCTTATACCTTGTCACACAGAAACTTTATGTCTGATTATAGTCAGGTTTGTCTATTCTCTTTGTAGTTTTCACTACTTTGTATCTGAGGAAGTCTTTATACTTGTACATAGGTGAAAGATCTGAATATCTAATTTCTTTGCTGTTTATATTAATAAAAAAGCATATTAATAAAAAAGAAGAAACAGCTTACATGTTTGTACATGAACTCAATTTCTTCCACAATTCTGGTTGTAAACTGAACTGGACAAAAATTGAATCAAATTTTCTCATAAGGTCAACACTGAACCTAACCATTGAATTTGATCCGGTTCTAGTCTAACACAGTTTGTGGCCAGAATCATGGAAAGAATCAAGTTTGTCAACTGAGGTACCACTGTATTAGTTTCTGTTTACACATATTCATGCAGCTGATACAGTCTTGTATTAACATCTAGACAACACGTTAGGTAGCCATGTGGTACAGGTGAAAAGAAGTTGTAACATTTGATGATTAAGGCTTTATTTATTTAAAAAACATTAAGTAAAAGAAATAAAATAAATGTAAAATAATTTTTTTTCTTTTTTTTTTCCCCAGTACCAGGGATCAAACTCATGACCTCGCACTTGCCAGGCAGGCGCTTAAGCCACTGAGCTAAATCCCCAGCCCATGTAAAATAATTTTTAAAACATATGAAGCAAATACCGTAATATGTTTAAAAGTAGCCTGTCAAATCTGGGTAGCTGAAACAAAACTTGTTTATAGGTTTTTTTGTTGTTGTTGTTTTGTTTTATTTTGTTAATCATGAGGACTTTTATTTTCTTCTTTTGCACTGGAGATTAAACCCAAGGCCTTTATACTGAGCTGTATTCCCAGCCCTTATTTATTTATTTATTTTATTTGCATTTTTTAAATTAAAAATAAAAAAAAGAAACCAAAATCGAACAGAAGAAAATAATACAGATCAGAAAACACACTCCCTTATCAAACTGTCAACATCATTTTTCACAGATTTACGTTTTGATTCTTACATTTCTGTAAAAATAAAAAAGATTCAGAATAGTCTAAACAACTTTGATAAAGGAACAAAATTGGAGCTCCAACCCTCCCCAATCTACTTTATCCCAATCCACTTTATCACTTTATCACTTTATTTCTATGTCTGAAATATTTCAGAAACTTAAAAACCTAACAGTTTGCAAATTATATGCTGAAATGGTAAAAATCAGTCCTCCTCCCTCAAATGATCAACACATTTACCCTATTACATTCTAACCAGTCATGCACACCTTGTGTTTGACAGATGATATGGTTACAAAGAGACAAACCAAGGATAAGAAGGAAGATTCCAATCACTTCTCTATGGACCCTGAGTCAGTTACTGTGTAACTTCTCTACTTCCACAGCTGTAAAATAAGGACTAAAATGCACTCCTCAGAAAACTGAGGTGTAAACAGAACAATGTATAATCACCACAATGCTTGGTACACATAGAAAGCACTTAACAAGTAGGTGATTTTATGTTAGACAGTACATATTAGATATTCATGAAAAAATAAGCAAAATTAGAAAAACTTCTAAAATGCCTTGGAAGAACAGCATTTTTTCTTCTTCTTGTAGTGCTGGGATGGAACTCAAAGTCTCCCACATGTTGGGAAGGTATTCTACCATGAAGTTATTCCCGTAACCCAAGAACAGCATTGATTTACATGCAGTTATTCATTATTATATACAGACTGCTAATATTTGTGCCACTCTATCTGCTAATAGTTGTGATATTCTAAGAAGTCTGCATATATAATTTTGTTAAACTCTCAAAACAACTGCATGAGTTGTTGGATTCTGTTTTTCAAATGAAAAAAATGAGGCACAGAGATGTTAAACAGTAATTGACCAAGGACAGTCACTGCAGGGAATGGTCAGCCAGACAGTGGGCGAACCCCAGGTCTGCCTCCAAGGCCTATGCTTGTCAACCGGTTCCATTATGTTACATAAAATGCCCAACTCAGGCAAGTTCAAGGGGGAAAAAAAGCTACTTACTCATTTTAGAGTCAGATATGATACATTTATATGCTATAAATTTTATTAATGGTCTTTTTATGTACTAGTTAAAACCTTAATGTTTTGTTACACATCTGTAATCCCAGCACTCTTACAGGTTGAGGCAGGAGTATTAGCAAATTCAAACTCAACCTGGGCAACTTAATCAGAGCCTGTCTCAAAATTAAAAACAATTTTATAAATAAATAAATGGATGGTCAGTTTGGGGCTAAAACTCAATGCAAAGACCCTGGGTTTAATCCTTCATACCACAAAAACAAAACAAAACAAAAACAAACAAAAACAAGCAAGCAAAACTTCTAAGGCAAAACTATCTTTTTCTTAAGACAAGATCTTATTATGCTGTCCAAACACCTTTAACTCCTAGACTCAAGCACTCCTCCTGCTTTACCCTTTCCCTAAGTAACTGGGACAACAGGTGTACACCATCACTCCTCGCCTACCCTATCTTTTTTTTAAAAGAAGCAAATCATGTTTAACAACTCTCTCTACATCATAATGAATTTAAGTGTGGAATGCAGGATCACTTCAAAAGCATCGATATATTGTTAAGAGAAGAAAAACTCACAAAGCATAAAAGTCTGGCAGTTTATTTTTATTAATGAACGCTTGTTCTGCTCAATAATGGTATAAGCACAATGGTGCTCACTTATTAAATGTATGCTACTGATGTGAGGCATCTTTTAACACAATTATATGAATTTCTTTCAAATTTTATTGCAGAACCAATATACCTTCAGCATATAAATACCATCTATTGGGAATAAGATAGTTCCATGTCAGCAATTATCAAGAGAGCATTCCTATTTTGCATAATAAAGCTGATTAGAGACTAATCCTTTGTGCTTTCATGAATAAGAAAAGGAATGCTAAAAATTTCCTTTACCTATGACAAAAGTCTAAAAGAGTATCTACTGAAACCAAAGTTTAAAATAGACTAGGTACTTTATTAAATTTAAATGAGACAAGGAACTTAAAACTTACCATTTATATTCACCATTTACATGTAAAATATCTGCATTATTTATATCTATACTAGACTACATATATATGTGGCCTAAAAATGTTACTAACTTTGAGTTAGATAATACAATATTTCATTAAATTTTCAAAAATTAAATAATATATTATTTAATTTAAAGTGTCTAAAATTGACAAAAATTACCTCTTAATAGTAGTTAAACTTCCAGGTACACTATGATCATTCTAATTTAAAAGCACTTGTAAGCTTATTTTTTTCTGCAGCTGATGTCTAGCCTTGTTACATGTTAACCAATTAAGTGTTTTATCTAAACAGTACCACAACTATACAACGGGACTCTGAAGGCAGTTATCAAATATCAATCAAAAGGCAAAATGTAATTTCCTGATTGCCTAAGATAGCAACAAAAACCAAAGGATTATAGGAATTTCTCTGAAACTGTAAAACATTTCATGCACATGTATAGTTTTCTTAGGAAAAGCTTTATATCTTTTAGCTCTTTTTCAAAGGGCTCTACACCCCAAACACGGTTAACAACTCAGGATTTAATCTTTATAATTTGAGGGTTCTTTAACATTTGGAAAGTAGTACATGTCACTAGTATTCATTGCAGTGCTGTTGGGAGGTGGAGCCTAGCGGGAGACACTGGGATTATGGGCATGGAGCCCTGGTGAACAGTCTGCTATCAGACGATGGGTTAGTTACAGAGCCTACAGGGTATATGGTATCCCTTCTCACTTGCCCTTATCCTCTTCTGCCATGGGAAGACAGCATATGAAAGCCCTTACCAGGCATCTTGGACTTTTCAGCCTCCAAAACTGTGGGTTAAATAAATTTCTTTTCCTTATGGGGTAGTCTGTTTTAGTGCTAGAAAATCAACTAGGGAAGTTATTTTGATATATTTTAAATAAATTCGAACAATGCTTAAAGATACAAAGGAAGATTTAACTAGGAAGACATGCATACTATTAGGCAGAAAATGGTAACACCCTAAAAGGTCTTAATTCTGTTGAATGATGAAGTACAAATGCTTGTTTTTCCCTAAGACAGACTCTAAAATTCATACAGAAAAAAAAAAATCATACAGAGAAGAAAATAAGTAATAACTGTTGGTCTGGAGTACAACTAGAGGGTATCTATCCCTACTAGTTATTCCAATTTATCAACTTAATTCCAATTTATTCAATAATTAGTGTGGTACTAGTGTATAAAGACCAATAGCTTCAATTTAGAGTCTAGAAACCCATTTAACACGTGTAAGAATTTAATAAAGCTGGTATCTGTAGTGAGGAAAAAATGGCCTATTCAATAAATGGTGTTGGGACAACTCAGTATCTATCTAGAAAAACAAAAGGGAAGTAGGATTCATGCAGTACACTATCCAGACAAATTCCAAATAAGGCAAAGATTTTAATGTAACATAATACCATAAAGACACCCTGATATTACTTATCTCCTGATGTAAAAATGTAATTCTACCTGAGAAGCAGTCCTGTGTTTTCTTCTCTCTCTCCTCCAACATGAACCCAAATCTCATCTAGTCTCTTGACCCAACTACCAAATGTAGAGTACAAAATTTGGACTGTAGGAAACAATTTTAAAAATAAAGTGGGGAGACAAAGGAAATAGAGACTAAAGAAACTAACAGTCTTTAGATTTTTTTTTTAAGAGACATAAAAACTAGAATAACTGCAAGTTATTCTAATATGAACTTTCTACAGATCCTGACTCAAACAAAAATAGTTAAAAAATATAAAGACATTTAGAAGACTATGAGAAATTTGTATAGAAACTGTAAATTTTCCACTAGGTAATATTAATTTTTTAAAATACTTCTTTCAGATAGAACTAAAATATCTACATATGTAATATGATGGGGAAATGTGAGAAGTACATGCAGGGTAGGAGGGGAGCTACAGATTAGATGTTGGTTAGAAGAAAGCAACAAACCACAGACATAAAAGTAGTCCTAACAATGGGCATAGTGAATCCAAATAGTTTAGATATCGACTTCAGGATAGAGAAGAAAACAATGCTACTCAAATACTACATTGAATTCCAGTTTTAGAAAAGGTAACAAGAGCATAGAAAATATGGGAAATACTTTTATAAACTTAAGAACAGAAAAAGTTAATTTATATTTAAAACACAAAAGCCACAAGTGAAGGAAAAATTCCCAATAAAAACAAAAGTGCAAATTACGAAAAAAAATAATATAATAATAATTATTAATATATATTAATAGTATAATAATGTAAAGAATAAATCTCTTTATACACATAGCTCCTATAAATATTTATTTTTTTAAAAAGGAACTGTAATAAAGAAAAGGACAAAGAACATAAGAATTTCACAGAAAAAAATTTAAAACTCTAAAAACATACATTAATAGTCACTTCATCTCTAAAGACTGCTTATCCTGTTGGCACAAAATTCCTTAACGAGCTGGATATGGCGGTGCACACCTATTAGCCCAGCCTCAGGAGGCTGAGGCAGGGGAACTGCAGCAAGCTCAAGTTCTGCCTGGGCTACATAGTGAGTTAAAGGTCACCCTAAATGAGACAAGACTTTGTCTCAAAAAACAAAAAGAAAATCAAAATCCATAGCAACAGAAGAGATATAGTCCACTACTGTTAGTAAATGGGCACGGACAGTTTACAAAAGATACCAAAATATAAACATCCTATTCTTGGATCTAGCAATTTTTCTTCTGGAAAATTCACCCTAATAGTTTTCCCATGAAATTATGCATATATAAGATCATTCAATACAGTAGTTTTAAAATAGTGAAAAGCTTGCATTTAATAAGTTACACTACAGCCACACAAAGGGATCCTATGCAGTGCAGAGAAAACACATAATAAAGAACCTGCCCGTGGTGAGCACGGCTACCTTCCAAAATAAGGAAGATATGTGGTAATATGGAAAGATTACAAAAATAAGTGGAACACTCAAGACACAGAATAGTGTGCACTGCTTATGCAAAAAAAGGGGGCAGGAATAACAGTATGTTCTAATTTACTTGTATAGGCAAAATGCCAACTTAAAGAATAAAGAAACACAGGGATGAAGAGACTTTTCCCTCCATGCTATTTAATATATATATTTAAAAATTTGAACCATGTGCCTAGATAATTTATTTTTTAAAAACCTTTAAACACGGGCTAGGGATTTAGCTCCATGGTATAAGCATCTGCCTTGCAAGCACGTGGTCTTGAGTTCGATCCCCAGTACCGTCAAAAAAAAAAAAAAAAACCTTTAAACACAAAAGCTATTGAAGATTTTGATTATTTGTTCTTAAATTTAAATTCCAACAACACTGCAATTAAGTTGAAACAAATATTTAAAAAAAAAACATTTCTTCACCAAAGTAAGTATCCATATACAAGCACAGAATGGTCTGAAAAATAACAAGATTTAATCTAAAGATACAAAACATAAGGGGCTGGAGATTTAGCTCAGTGGCATAAGCACCTGCCTTGCAAGGGCGTGGTCATGAGTTTGATCCCCAGTACCGATAAAAAATAATAATAATAAATAAAATAAATTTTAAAAAGAAAAAGAAAAAAATAATATAAGAAAAAAAGATACAAAACATACAGCTCTTCAAAAAACATACACAAATCACTTAGCTAGTACAAATCATAGTTAAAGGAGCAGCCAAAAGTTTTACAATTTAGGTGAAATTCAAAGCTACTTGTTCTGATTGCTACAGGCAGCTGAGTTAGCTAGAAATATTACAGGCAGTGAGACAGGGCTGGGTCCTCAAAGGAACCAGTGCAGAAGACTAGATATCTTGCAACTGTGGGCGAGACAGACAACTCCTGCTATGGGCCAGGACTCAAGACTAAAGACCAAGCAAATGCATCCATATCCTAAGGACTGATATTCTAAATAGTTCCCTATCACCCTGAGGAAGCCACCATTCCAACTCCCTAGGCAAGAGTCACTGGTCTCTTAACAATGCCCACTTCCTATGTGGGGACTCGCTTCCCCATTTGTCCCCGATTTAATCAATTTTACCAGAACAATTAATCTTATTGGTTAACCACAGTTATGTCCCACCATATGCCCATCTGCCTTGTGAGTTCCCAGTTTTCCCTACCTTGAACCCCTCTCACCCCATGATTTTACTCTATAAAAGTCCCTGGAAAAGACAGGGTCTCTGGCAACCTGCTCGGGACCACTTCGCTCTCTCTCAGATAGAAGCTTTCTTTCTCCCAATAAATATATTCTGTTCTTAACCTTCCATTGTTCCTAAAATTCATTCTTTGCTTTTAGAGAACACGAATTCGTACCGGACACAGTAGGTCGGGAGTTTCATTCCCCTGTATCATTTGGAGAGTCCTCCTTCATTCTCTCTAAAATGATTTTGGAAACATAAACATAAAGCATGTGGGAAAAAAAAAATCATAATTTCCTACTTACATTTTCATTTTTCAAGATAAGCTTCAAGATTGCTTCTCTTTGTTTTAGTGCCTAAAACCAGAATATCTTGCAGTTAGTATTTTTTTTTTTAAAACAAGGATCACCTAGCTTTCCTACTATTGTTTCTCTTCTAAGCTACTTGATGATACCTGATGTATGAAATAACAAGACTATGATAGAGGTCAAAGCAAGGTCCTGATTTGAGACTTTAGAGTAATCATCAGTGAATGTCCTACTAAACGTGGTTTGCCTCAAACTCACGATCATCCCACCTCAACCTATAATGTAGCCGAGTTTATAGGTGTGCATCACCAACCCTGCCCCAAATTAAAATTCTTACTATCACCATTGATTCTTACAGTGACTGAGAAATAATATACCCTTAATGTTTATTAAGTGAGTGAACAAGGGCTGGAGATTTAGCTCAGCGGCATAAGCATCTGCCTTGCAAGCATGCAGTCGTGAGTTCGATCCCCAGTACCAAAAAAAAAAAAAAAAAGTGAGTGAACAAAATAACTAAGACTATAATGTCTTTCCAATATAGCTCTACAATTCTCATTTTTTTCTTTACTTATTAAATTTATAAAATTTACAATTTCCGTAAGATTTTTTTACCAGTATCTGGAAGACACAATAATAATAAATCTTCAATTCCTCCATTTTGATATATAACTTTTATGTTAAAAAAATATTAATGAATTACTATTTAGGGTTTAATTTTCCAACAGTGATGTCTCATATTAATACATCTGAAATCACAAACTGCATTTAACTTTTGTAGACTACCTTATATATATATAGTAAGTGTAGTTTTTAAATTATCATGGTTGACATCATTGTTCCTATAACCACTGACAAGTTGGTTAAGAGTATCTTACCAAATTACCTGAAAAACAAAACCAAATGTGTTTCCATAATTCAAGTATATTAAGTAGGAAGGTTAAATTGTATGCTGTGGGATCACCAATAAGTATTTTTATTAGTAAGTATTTTACTTGGAAAAGTGTTTTCAGGTAAGATTAATAATACAAACTGACATTGTAGTTACACAAGAAAAAAATTTCCCTACAATATTTTTGAGTATTCATTAAAATGAGAATGAAAACAAGGCAACAAAATTCTAGTTTCTATATTAACTGCATATAAATTTATCACAAATCTGATGAAATGTGCTACAATTCATTTTGCTAAAACACAATATATTAAATTTGCAACTTTAACAAAGGCTATTTTTTCCATTTTGCACCCTGGGATCTATATCGCTGCACATCAATAAACCTTAGTGGTCTATTAGAACATAAATGAATCACTGATAAAGATCATTCATTTTGGGTTTCAGATAAACTAACTGTCTTTAAAATGTCCTAAAGGCTGAGGACTTAGCTCAGTGGCATAAGCACCTGCCTGGCAAGCGTGAGGTCATGAGTCTGATCTCCGTTATAACAACAACAAAAAAAAATCCTACAATCATACTTACAAAATGTAAATTCTTGTGCAAAGCATACCAAGTTCATCTAAAGTAGGTAGCAGTATACCTTTCTAGCCTCATCTCTATCTGCCTTCCTTGATGGCCTAACTGAACTAGCCCTAAAGCTCACCCATTAAAATGTGCCTCCACACTGCATTTCCTTTAGGAAAGCTTCTCCTTATCTCATTTACCTGTCAAACTCTTACTACTGTTCCAAGCTCAAGTAGACTCTGTGAATCCCAGCGTCCACAGACAGAATTAGTACTTCTGCTAACATCACAGACTTTCCACTTCTCTAGATTTAACTTTGTAAAGTGCCTTTTACATTATTTGTTGGCTTTCCTGCCAACACGGAAGGACAAGAGCCATGTTCTACTCAAGAAAGCCTAGCAAGTATCCAGCACATATTATTGTTCAATAAATACTAACTATGCTAAATAAAATTTATGATCTCTTGCATTAAGAAATCTTATTGATTTTTTTATCAAGTAATTTTCACATACAGTGATTAAGTATGAGTACCCTCAGAGGAACCAGAGGTTGCAGCTATAGCAAATAGCTCATCAGGATAATTTTATAGAGGCCGCAACCATTAACTTAGGAGGCCACATTTACTGCCACAGCTGATGAAGTTACAAAATATTAATGGGACAAATGATTTTTAGGCAAAGATTATACATGGAAACAAAAATACGTCTTCCAAAATCTGAAAACAACACACTAAAAACTCTTCTGAATGGCTATAAATGTAACATATTGATTGTATACCCTAATTCCTTTCTTGTTTGTCATAAATGAATCCCATGAAATTAAACATTCCCTTCTTTAAAATCACAGACTAACCCTAACCTATTAAAAAGGCAAATATTTTAACTATCAATAATACAGTCAAGACCACCTACAGGCTGGTTGATGTGAAATCTTGTAGGCATCCTTCTCATTATTGCAGAGTCAAGGTCCTGAGGCCGATTAGTAGCTCCCATCACTATGACCTAAACACAGAAAGATAACACAAGGTATTAAATCTACCAATAATACTGAGTTCATTATAACTAGGACTTAGAAGATAAGGAAAATTAGGTGACTTTTAAACTAAATCTTTTATGAGAAATTTTATTTGATTCTAGTATTACTCAAATAATTATAGATAAAACTGAAGTTAATCTTAAGTAAATCAAATAAAAGCAATCTGTAAAGATCAATGCATTTCATTCCATTTCTAGTAACTAAAATATGTATCACTCATTTGCAAATATATAACGTATACATATAAATATATAATCTCCATGTATACAAAATATTACATATATATATACATATATTAATATAGCATGTATTTTTCTCTAGCTTTCACATCATCTCATTGCACTGTCAGCAATCCAACTTTAAACACTGGCAAGAGAGTAAAAGCAAACATCAAAATGCTTGTAGGGAGCTGGGTAAGTATGGACTTGCCTAGCGTATTTGAGGCCTTAAATAAAAAAGTGTATTTCTGAAGGACATCAGTACTTGAGTATAATTCAGTAACAGCACACATCTGCTATCCAAAATGAAATTCATTAGTATTATTGGAAATAAGTTGCACTGGAAACATTTCTCCAACATTATTTTTGCCTAAAGTTTTAAATTCCTGAACTATTAACTCCAAAGCAAACTAATTATCTGCAAAATCTTACATTCTACTTCTACCCTTTACATTTAATGACATTTAATAGCATCAGCAACAAGCTACTCAATTGCGTTTGGTACCTAGAGAAAAAAATAAATAAATACAAATATAAACTTGAGAAATGTTAGTTCTACAAAAAATATGTAATTCTGTATTTGAATTAAGTGGTCCTAGAATTAAAGTGCTTATATTCATTTCTTGTTATTGTCTTCCTACAATTTCATGAAATTTTTGTAAAAATTTCTAGCAGAAGTAAAACAAGCCAGATACAAATGGTTAAACGGATGAACTGCATGAGATAAAGAATGAGTAAGGATCTTTTAATATACTGTTAAAAGCAAAATTGAAAAGTAATAGAGAAGTCTGTTAAATACTGGTCATACTCAGTGACAGAGATCTCAAAAGGTACTGTGGCTGAGGCAGCATTTGAAAAAACCTGAAAAATGGACTACATTTTGAGAAATATTGTAGTTTTCAAAAAAAAAGCCTAAAACAAAAATGAAAGTATGGGATATGAATGCTAAAAAATAAAATCAAAGAATTCAAATAAATCTAGCCTAACATGCTCTAATGAATACATACAGGATAAGAAAAGATATTCATGACAAAAAAGCAAGAGTGATTCAAATTACTTATAGTTTCAGTTAAGTTAAAATGTTATGGAATGACTTTAAGGGGAAAAACAGAATCTCTACACATACATTTTATTAGCACTATGAGTTCTATTTAGTGCACATTCATTAATTCTATTTAGCACATTATACAATTGAGCTAAAATTCAAAATGGTAAATAACATTAACTTTTTTAGTAAAGTACAAAAATTAATGTATTACCTAGATAACAGTTGTTAAATGTCCTTTAAAATTCTTAAATAAAACATGAAGATAAATTTTATCATTCATGCAATGCTTGTACTCCTATCTACTTTTGCAAAATCCTACCTCTATACTATTTTTTTTTTTTTTTTTTTTTTTTTTTTGGTACTGGGGATTGAACTCACGACCTTGTGCTTGCCAGGCAGGCACTTACACGGCTGGGCTGAATCCCCAGCCCACAAAATCCTACCTCAAAATGAAAAAATAAAAAGGGCTGGGACGCAACTCAGTGGAATATCACCTGCCTAGCATCAGTCAATCCCTGGGTTCACTCCCCAAAATTTTATCATTGTCCATTTAAAATAATTAGGTATAAATGTATCCCTTAAAACGTTAACTTTTTAAATGAGTACCCCCAAAACATTGTTAGCTTTCAAGTCTCATGTTTCAAGGTAAAAAACATATTATGGGTTACTCAAGTTTTCTGGTAGTGGTGATGGTTTCATTGTATCATTCACATTACTTGTTTGCTGTGTGAATATAATCACAAGGAAAGCTAGCTAGGGTTCCGGGCCCCATCAATAATCACAGAAAAGATAAGTTTACTACTTGGGAAGCTGAGGCAGGAGAACTGCAAGCTCAAGGCTGTCTCATTAGAGGGGAAAAAAGGGAGTTGGAAAACTGTAGACACAGCACAACATTCTCTGGGTTCAATTCTATGCATTGAAAAATATATAAGGTGATTTTAGAGAACAGCTAACTAGTTCATGTGTAAATGTTTTAAATACCATTGCTCAAGAAGATATAGTTTTTGGCAACCTGTAAATTCCCAATGATAAATCACACAGATTTACAGATTTATCAGAACCAACTATTAATAGAAAGTGTTTCTGTTGTCACTTAAATTTACATTGTGCTTTCTTTTCTAAACATTCAACAAAGCTAAAGGCTTTCTCACAACAAAAACATACTTTCAGATTCCCACCAGCATTGAGGAACACCACAAAGCCCTCGGCCCTTGGACTGTGCCGCCGCTGACTCCCGCTGGCCTGGAGGAACGCTGCACAAACGACCGATGCCCTCAGTGACCCTCTGCATCTCCTAAACCAAGGACTTGATCTTCGGCTCCCACTCCTCCTCCCAGAACCTTGAACTGCAGTGGACTAACCATACTGAGTTGAGGGGAGACTCAGTGAGCTCTCACCCAAACAGAAGAGCTCAGCAGGCTCCAGTCACTCTGCTCCTGTGCTTCTCCTAGCATTTGTCCTACAACTTCAACAACCAGTTGAAGTTACAGCTCCACTAAGTAGAACAGGACCAAACAGGATGACACAGAATGAACCCACTCAGAACAAAACTGTGAAAGCGATATAGGACTTCAAAACAAGATAGTGCCCCGCAGACACCCAGACTGATGCCACCGGCTCGCCTCTCGGCCCAGGACCACCTACGCTGTTGCGCTGTACTTTCCACGCGCTGCCAGACACCCAGACCTAGGACACCTGCTGGCCCCTCAGGGACACTCCCTACCTCCTGGACCTAATACTGCTGTTGATCTTCAGCTCCCACCCTTTCTCCCAGAACCTTGCACTACAGCAGAGTAACTGTGCTAGCTTGATGGGAAATTCAGTGACTGCCTCACACAACAGAGAATCTCAGGAGGCTCCAGTCAGTGTGGTGAGTATGCCCCTAAAACAGAGGTGTACAGTGGCTAAATAGGGCCAGTAGTAAAGCTCCCTCCAACTAACTGTAAGACCTTGGTGAGTCTGGCAAGAGTGTGGGTGACTCCTTCCTGCACACAGAAAACATCAGGCAGGGTGTTCCAATAAGGAGTGTGCCAATAAGGACTCCCCCAACTTAGAGAAAATCAAAAGGGCTTATGAGACACACAGGCACACAACAGGGACACAGTAGGGCCTCAGCTGAAACAAACACTATAAACTGGGATAACCTGAAGATAAAGTAGCATATTGTGGGATCATGTTTCTTGATCCATTCTGTCAACCTATTTCTTTTGATAGTTGAATTGAGGTCACTTTGTTTATTCTCTCAAAAAACCCAGCTTTTTGATTCATTAATTTTTTGTATTGTTATTTTAGTTTCAATTGCATTGATTTCTGCTCTAATCTTAGTTTTGTGAAGTGTACCTCTGTGAGGGTCTATGAGTGTGCCATGCAGCTCTGTGACAAAGAAAGTACCTGGACAGCGCTCAGTGTTTCAATAATAGCTACTGTATATTACAGGACTAACAGACTTTTCAAAATGATGCTGGTGTTTTAGTGAAGTCTGGAGACTGTGATATTCATTGGCTTATTGTGTCCCACAGAAATGAATGGAAGTGGGTGATCTCAGGTGCAGTTCTAACTGCTAGCAGCTGGAGCTTCACGTGTTTAAGAATAAACTTGCAGGGCTGGGGATTTAGCTCAGCGGCATAAGTGCCTGCCTTGCAAGCGCACGGTCGTGAGTTCAATCCCTGGTACCGATAACAAAAGAATAAATCTGCAACAAGTAATGAACTCTGGATATATTAACTGGAGTGTCTGACTACTTGCATTACAGATTTACAAACTGCACCTCCCTTTGCATGGAAGTTTTCCTGAAAGAGTCCTATGGAGCATCATCACAGAAATGGTCTTCTGAGTGCTGAGTATTTGACTAATAAAAATTCTACGTTAGGGCTGGGGATTTAGCTCAGTGGCTTAAGCGCCTGCCTGGCAAGCGTAAGGTCGTGAGTTCGATCCCCGGTACCAAAAACAAAACAAAACAAAAAAAATTCTACGTTAGAAGCTTAGCTGACTCTCTAGGATGCTTATGCTCTTGAACTGAAGTTCAAAGACTAATGTGTTCATTGTTTATAATGCCCAATAGAAAGAAGGAAATGAATATGGGTACAGTTTGTAACTGCAACCCGCTAGAGCTCCAAGTACTTGGGTATCAACTCAGTTAAGGAAAAGCAGCAGGGATGAATTCATGAAATGCCTAGATCTGTGCATTACTAATTTGTAGCATTCTTCTGAGGCTGCTGCCTCACAGAGATGTGTAGCTTTGTGACAAAGAAATGGCTTGATGTGTTTAGAGTGCTTCACTAGTAAGAACTGTTAGGACCCTGACTTTACAGAACAGTCCTGCACTTTGCACTGAAGTTTGACCACTAGTAAATGTTCTATGGGGCACTGGCTTATAAAAATGAAAGGAAGGCAATGAATACAGGTGTACTTTGTGACTACCACCACCTAGAATTCCAAATACTTGGGTATCAACTCAGTAAAGGGAATGCAATAGGGTAAACTCACAGAGTGCTTGGCTCTGTGCATTACTGATTTATACAGTACACCCCTCTTGAAGTTTCCATGTGGCAAGTCAGTTTGCTTGTAGCATGATGCATTGAATTTTAGCCAGCAACCCCTCAGACAAAGGACTTATATCAAGAACATAGAAAGAATTGAAAAATATCAAGCCCCCCCAAATTCAAAGACCCTCTCCAAAAATGGGCATCTGAGATGAACACACACTTCTCAGATGAAGATATACAAATGGCAAATAAATACATGAAGAAATGTTCACCACCACTGGCCATTCGAGAAATGTAAATTAAAACAGCATTGAGATTTCATCTCAGTCGGGAAAGAATAGCTGCCATCAAGAAATCAACTGATTACAAATGTTGGCGAGGCTGCGGGGGAAAAAAGAACACTGATCCACTGTTGGTGGGAGAGTAGACTGGTACAACCACTATGGAAATCAGTATGGAGAATTCTCAGAAGACTAGGATTGGAAGCTCCATTCAACCCAGCTATTCCTCTCCTGGGTATTTTCCCATAAAAACTGAAAAGGTCATATCACAGTGATATATGCACACTCATGTTCATAGCAGCACAATTTGTAATAGCTAAATCTTGGAAACAGCCAAAATGCCCATCAACCGCAGAGTGGATGAACAAGATGTGGTATTTTTATACAATGGAATATTACTCAGCTATAAAAAGGATGATCTTGAGACCTTCATAGGTAAATGCAGACAACTTGAAACTATCCTCATGAGTGAAATAAATAAGACTCATATTTATAAATATGAGACATTGTGTCTCCAGTGTAAAAAGAAGTAACTATAGGAATAATAAAACCCAAAATGTGTAGTTGCTATTGTAAAAAAGGAAAAGAAAGTGCTCTAACAGATATAACAGCATGTATGTTTAAGTGTATAGGATTGATAACCATACTACTAAGTTTTTGTTGGATCAGTGAACAGAACGGTTTGCAGTCTCACTGTTTGAATGTCCACTTTGTATGCTTTAATTAACTTGAACAACTATTTCTAAGAGGACAATATGTAATTTATCAACCAGTGATTTCTTATTTTTTTTGAAATTATGTATTACTTCTACCCTTTGTTTTTTTTCTCTTTAAAATTTTTTTAAAAACTATACTTTCATAAAAGTAATGTAGGAGAAGGTCATGTGGCTTTATTTTCTTCTTGAGAATCACATGATTCAGACTTTGACTTACTGTAACGTAACACTCAAACCTGTTGACAACAAAATGTAAAATAATGAAGTATTTTTAAAAATCACACAGATTAATCTACAAGTCTGCAAATAAAAGAATTATGGGAAAAGTACCAGTAAAGCCTATACATAAGAAGGTAAGCAAGGATAGACAATGACTACATACCATATAGACATGCACAGATCCTAGAAAGTTGGGTGTGTTCTAAATGCCTTGCAGGTCATCAGGAAGCCTGATGAGCAGCATTCTACATAAAGCAAGGCCTCATGAAGTATTGCACACTGTGAAGTGGTGAAATGTTAGAAAACCCATTCAGTAGAGGCAGGCCTTATAAGGTAGGAACCGGGGCTGGGGATTTAGCTCAGTGGCTTAAGCGCCTGCCCTGCAAGCTTGAGGTTGTGAGTTCAATCCCCGGTACCACCAAAAAAAAAAAAAACAAAAACAAAAAAAATAAGGTAGGAACCATAACCACACAGAACTCCTGAGATTTAATCAGCCAACACAGATGGGTCTTGGACCTGTAGTTACCTATTTGTGTTGGGAAAAAATAATCTGGCAGAAGACAAATACAAAATTTCCTTAGGGAAACAAACCTCCAAAACAAGATACAAAGAATTCACAAATAAAGTTCTACCAAATGTAAGTTTTCCATTGAATCATAAAAACACACACTATAAACTCAAACAACAAACGACAAAACTAAATGAAAAATCACATTAGAATTATTGACTGTAAACTATAAAAAAATTGGGCTGGGGGTTTAGCTCAGTGGCACAAGCGCCTGCCTAGCAAAAGCAAGGTCATGAGTTCAATCCTTGGTACCAAAAAAAAAAAATTATGTTAGCATATTTAAAGGAACAAATGAAGAATTAAACGTAAGTACACACAGTAAAGCATTATGAACTAAACATATGCCAAGTACCTTTATAAGCACTTCAGATTGATTCTTTCCAATTATTCTAAAGTGGATAATATTCTGCCTTTTTTTATAGATATTAGTTCCTCTACACAGATACACAGCAATTATGAAATGTAGCCAAGGTCAACACAGCTAGATAATACCAAGACTCTGATTTCTAATCCAATTAGAAACATAAGCAACCAGCGAGTATCTGTCACAAAGGACCTGGTAAACATGAAAAACCATCCAAAAGAATTGCTAGAATGAAAAATAACTGCAATAAGTAATTCAATGCTTCCATTTATAACAGAAGAGCTGCAAATGAACATAGAATTATCAAACTGAAAAAAAAAACAGCAAAAGAAATTATTTAGAACACATTACAAAGAAACAAACTATGAAAGAAAAGACACAGAATATAAATAGAGTCCTAAAAATACCTACAGGAGATAAAATGTGGGAAATGAAAAACCAGTAACTAAATTAAAATGTCTAAATTATTTAACAGTGGTGAAGAACTGGGCGTGTAGTATGTGCACGGCCGTCATGTTCCATTCCATCACTGAAAAAAAAGTGGTAAGAAAAGATGTAATTCTTGATATATTGTTTACAGAGCAAAGAAAGATTACAAAATAAAAAATAGCTTTTAGATCCAAAACTAAAATAGCTATTTTGCATAAAAGTAAAATCCTAAAAGAAGGAACATAACTAATGAACACGATAAAATGAAAATAAGATAAGGGACATGAAGACTGAAAGTAAAGATACTAAAGACATGCTAAGAGTAAAAAATAAAAAAAATCAAAGAGAAAGATATCACATACAGAACACCTACAGAGACTAGTCACTTCCTCTTCCTTGGCATAGTGGTTCTCAATCTTAGGTCTGGCCTGATTCTGGTTTTCTCTTTCATTGCATCTATTTCAAACACATAGGCCACCTATTGGTGTTTTATTAAACATGAAGCCCTCAAAATGGAAAATTTATACAAACTGTACTCTTTTGGAACCTCAACAAATGATAAATATAAAAATTATGAGAAAAAACTTTATACAAAAGTATAAGTAGCCCACTAAATCTTGTACTAATAAAAACAATGCAAATGCAGGGCAACACAAGTTTTGTTGAAATACCTGGCAACTGTGATCAGTATCCAATCCATCCCAGAGACTCATAAACTGAGCTTTCATCATGGCTGTAGCTTCATGGTCAGAGCTTGAACGGTTTCGTAGAAAGGAGTCTAAAAGGAAAAGTCCTTAACTTTAAAAATCAATGAATTATTCTGCATATAATCTAAATCAGTTAATTAAAAGCTTATAATTTGATGAAAGATTACAAGGAAAGAAGGGTTGACCATCTCCTTTAGACATCTCCTAGTAAGTTATTGAGCAAATTAACACACAGTCAATTCATAGTCTTCATTTCTTCCCTAAAAACATATTCATGTTAACATATAAAACAGAAATAAAGGATATGGCACTAAAAGGCTGGAAAAAGGTAAAATAGTATCTTGGAAGAAAGCGTGTGCTCTATCCCTACAGTTTACATGAACCCTATGTTCTTAACTATGGACTCATGCTCTTTTTCCTCACACTTTCCTGGTTATTAAAATATATATATATATGGGACACTGTCTAAAATTCTATGGACTCATGCTCTTTTTCCTCACACTTTCCTGATTACTAAAAATATATATATATATATATATATATATATATATATATATATATATATATATATGAAACTGTCTAAAATATTATTAAATAGGAAAATGTAGAGGAGAAAACAGTTTAGACACGTGCTAGCCAGGCATAGTGGTGCATGCCTATAATCACAATTACATGGGAGACTAAAATAAAAGGGTCACAAGTTTGAGGTCAGCATGACAAAAACTGTCTCAAAATGAAATACAAAGGACTGGGGATATAGCTCAACACTCTGTGGGTTCAATCCCCAGTACTGTATCACTAAACACACACACACACACACACACACGCCTTAATGTATATATATGTATAACACCAAAATGCTATACTATTTTCTGTCTTCTAAATTAACTACAGTAAATATAAAAAGTTTTTTTAAAAAAAAAAAGAGGAAAAACGTTCTTTTAGAACACGAAAAGACTAAAAGATGTTAATGTCTTAAGAATAAAATACAGAGACGGTAAAAATAAAATTTATATTTTCTAGCATAAGCCTCATTTTAAATGGTTTGTTTATACCTATAAATCACTAATATTTCTAAGAAACTGTCATATTTTAGCATTAAAACTACAAAGTTTGCCAATTACAATATACCCAAATGGCATAAAAATGTTTTATAATATGTTAGGTCCAAAATTCAAAAAAATATTTTTCAAAAAGTAACTTCAGCAAAAGCATAATACCAAAACATAATAGTCCTGTAACAGTAGATATACATTATGGATATTCCTTCATAGCTCCAATTTTATACAATATGTCCCACTGTTGGACTATGACTCAGACTAAGGATAGCTTTACATATGACCTAGCAACTATGCTCCTAGATGCTAAGTTGGTCACAAACTTATGGTCATGCAAATACCTAAACATGAATGTTATTAGCAGTTTTACTCAGTTGCCTAAAACATGGTATTTTTCAATATATGAATGGACAAAGAAACTTTGGTATATCCCTAAAATGGAATATTGTTCAGCAATAACAGGAAGTCATCAAGTCATGAAAAGGTATGAAGGAACCTTACATGATACTACTAAGTGAAAAGACTAGTCTGAAAAGACAACAGACTGCATGATTTTAACACCATGACATTCTGGAAAGGGCAAAACAATAAAGATAGTGAAATGACCAGCAGCTGCCAGGAGGTTGCAAGTTAGGAGACAGGGGATGAACACAGGTGAAGCACAAAGAACTGCTGGGCAGTTAAACTGTTCTGTATGATATTGTGATAGTACACAGTGGACACTAAGTATTTGTCAAATCTCATTGAACTGTACTGTACAAAGAATGAGGTGAAAGTTAAAGTATGGGCTTATACATTAAAGTAATGGTTCATTAATTGCAACAAATGAATCACACTAATACACAGTAACAGGAAACTGTATATATGGAAACTTTACTTTTTTGCTCAGGTCTATAAATTGCTATAATTGGGAATTCTAAAAAGATCTATTTCAAAAACTCGTTAATAAAGATCTGACACCACAAGAAAGAAAGGAAAACAAATCTGGGATGTTAGGGGGAAAAGGACTAAAAGTAAGGGTGGAAAAGACGTTGAGGTTCTTATGCCACTGTCATGCATACAAATGTGAATGTATGGCGCTGAAAGATTCTGCTTTATTGTTAATATCCACACATAAACTGAAGCCAAGATGCTTGGAAGGAAGAACACTCACAGGGTAGACAAGAAAAAAAATTCCATTCACTATTATGAGTATGCTATAGAAAATCTTATCTCTGTCTAGATTCTGAGAAGTATTCCCCCCACAAAAAAAGAGCCAGGTAGGAGTAGGGTGTCTCTTCATAGGTGTAAGATCTGTCATGGCTTGTGTCTAGATGTCCCTCCAAAGTCTCATGCAGTCACAGGTGGAGTTTTTCCAGAGGTGGCTGAGTGTAGTGTGTGTGATGCTGGGATTAAGGGTGCCCCATCTGAAATTTGAGCATCACTTGTCCTGAGGGCAGGTGGCCTACATAGACTATAAAAGACAGAAAGAGGACACTTGTCACTGGCTGCCTGCTGCCTTCTGCTGGCCCTGCTTTGCCATGGACTGTTTCTGCAACTCCCCTCCGCCATGCCACTCTGTCTTGGAGTCAGGCAACCATGGAACTAAAATCTCTGCAAACTGTGAAATACAATAAACTCTTCCTTTTTCTAACTTTGGGGGTTGCCTATTTGGGGGTTCTCAGCAATGAGAAAGTAACTGAAACAAAGTCTAAATTTGTACTACCATTTAGTCTAGGAGCACCTAAACTGAATTATCATAAGAATTGCTCCTGCATGATCAGACCCCTGAATCTCTAAGCAGAAGACAGCATAAGCACTTTGGATCTTTTTAGGTAATACAGAGCTCTCAGATAAAAACAAACCTAAAAGCATCCAATGTTAGGCCAGTATGGTGACATGCGCCAGTAATTCTAACATTGGAAGGCTAAGGAAGATCATCACATATGCAAAGGACAGCTGGAGCTACACAGTGAATTCAAGGGTATCATAAACCACACAGCAAGACCCCGTCTCAAAAAACCAAAAAGACAAAAGAATACAAACAGAAAAACAAGCCAATGTCATAAATAACATAAGACAAAGAAACCATTATGTCTTTAGTGTATGTGCTATCGAAGCAAGTGTATGGAAACCACTACGAAGGAGTTAGGACTGCCCCCCCCGAACACACATGGGCAGGCAGCTAGGGGTAAAGGGGTGTTCATGGAGTAGGGGCTTTGGTAGTAAGGAGAGACTTGGCTGCAGTCACTGTGGTGCCAATGAGAAACTACTAAAGTTCTTGCAAAAGCGGAATTAATTAACAACATAATGGATGGGTAGGAGAAAACCTATGGTGGCTGTGAAGGCCCTGATGCTATGTATGTCAAAGTGGTATCTTCTGATGGTCATGTATTTACTGTAAACAGAGAACATGCACTAACATCAGGAACAATAAAAGCCATGTTGAGTGGCCCAGGTCAGTTTTCTGAAGACAAAATCAATGAGGTCAATTTTAGAGATCCTTTCATATGAGCTTTCGAAAGTCTGCATGTATTTTACCTATAAGGTTCACTACACTAACAGCTCCACCGAGATTCCCCAATTTCCCATCACACCTGAGATAGCACTGGAACTTCTGATGGCTGCAAACTTCCTAGATTGTTAAATAAAATATTATAAACTGTTGATTTTTCACTATTTAATACTTGTAGTTTGATTAGTAATTTTTCCCATATAGCATGTTGTCTGTATGCAAATAAACTATAAAGTTAATTACAAAGCAGATTATCTTGTCTTTTGCATAGCAGAGTTGACATTTGTTTGCCACATAAGCACATTTGCCACACTTTCACAAACAGAAATAGATATGCAAAAAAAAGTCAACAACATAAAGGAGAATTAGAATTTCAAACAGAGCAACCCAAAATATTAATGTTTAAAATTGCGAAGATATAAAAGAGATCAGAATTCTAACAAAAGTGACAAAAGGATAAATTTTAAGAAGAACTGACTAGAACTCTAAAGTTCAAATATAATCAATGCAAAGGCTGAGATTAAATACAGCCAAGGACAGAACTACTTTTTATAACCTAATTAACATCTGGGTGATTTTGCAAGTTGTACGTATACCAACAAGAAATTTAAAGTACTGCCAACTAAACTATGATGTTAAAAGAAAAAAATACACCAGTTAAAATATAACATGCTATTCTACTCTCAAGGATGTCAAAATAAGAAAAACCAAAACAGGACATCTTAAAAACAAAATGTGAAAAAGAACTAGATGCAAGAACTATGGAAATGACTTAAAATTAAATAAAAAGACAAAAACAATTTAATTAGAGAATTGCAACATTCAAAGAAAGATAAGAAAAATTTCCAGAATTGCAGTGCTGAAAGCCATAAACTCTCAGTTTAGAAACCACTAAGAGACAGCAGGACAAACACAAATCCAGACTTGGAAAAATCATAGCAAACAGCAGGACGACATAAAAATCTAACAGGAATTATGGAGAAAAGATACACTGATTATTTAAGAATATTAGGCAATAAGCAGAATTTTTTTAAAGAGACTGGAAGACAACAAAATTATAACTTCAAAATGCTGAAGGAAAATAATTCTGTATCATTTAAGAGATGACAAAAAGAATCTACTCTTTATAACCTTTGCTGAAAAAACTTTAAAAGACTTCAATAAAAAATTAAATTCAGAACAGGCTAATAGTTATCTAAACAAGCAGTTCCACTATACAATGATAATATGAAAGGATTTTAAGAAAATAAACTATGAAATTATTAATACATAACAGTTCTAAGGTTTGGGAGGAGGGCAGAAATGTTTAGCTTTAGAATTTTAAGACAAGTAGATGTGCAAAATCTTTCATTTGAAGAAACAGAACATGTAACTTCTATATAAAAGTGGTGACAAATAAGGAAAGATGGTCTGTTCTATAAATTGACTACCCTAATGAAGAATGAAATAAGATTAATACTTCATATTATTTACCTAAGTTTTTAAAAGAAAGTATTTATGGGAATTATGAAGGAATTTGTAAACCAGACATCAAATGCATAAACCACCAATAAAAAATATTGCTAAAGGTAACTACATTCAAATTTAAATCACTGGGGCTGGGGATTTAGCTCAGTGGCCTAAGTGCCTGCCTGGCAAGTGTGAGGTTGTGAGTTCAATCCCCAATACCACCAAAAAAAAAAAAAAAAAATTTAAATCACTGTAAAAAAAAAAAAGCATTCATAAATAAAAACATAAGCCAGTCTAGAAAATATATGTAATCATAATCAACATCAACAAAAATTAAGAAAAATACAAATATATATAGACATATGTCTATACAATAAATATACATAATATACAATAAATACCTAAAATGTGTATATTATACATAAAAATTTTTTTTTTCTTTTCCCTTCCTTCTTGAAAAAATAAATCTTAAGAGTATGCTAGGCAACAAACTACACACTAGAGGGAGTCTAGAGACAACTGTTAATCCAAAGAACTTGATAAAGTTCAACTTCTAGGGAGAAAATATACATGCAATGTATGCCCATGCATACCATTTATAAGAGAAAAGATAAAAAATCCTGTCTATCAAGGGAGAAAATGAATAGGCAATAGTTTATTCTGTAACACTGAAATAATACACAACATATTATAGTGCTGATTACACCTTTTATGAGTAGGACCTAAAGCTGGTTATCTAAATATCACCTTTAAAAGGGCTTTTTAAAGTGCTCACTTTGGGCCGGGAATATAGCTCAGCAGCACAGTGCCTGCCTGGCAAGCACAAGGTCCCGTGTTCGATTCCTGGTATCGAGAAAAAAAAAATTAAAGTAAATAAAATACAAGTGCTCACATGGAAATCATACCTATTTCATCTATAAAGATGATGGAAGGCTGTAATTTTATGGCAAGGGAAAAAACAGCAGCAGCCAGCTTCTGAGATTCTCCATACCATTTATCAGTCAGTGTTGAAGGCTGAAGGTTAATGAATCGACAGCCAGCTTCTTTGGCTGTAGCCTTGGCAATCAATGTTTTACCACAGCCTGGAGGCCCATAGAGAAGAACGCCTAGAAATCAATGTTAATTTATTAGTACCTTTAAGAAAATGAGATGTTTATGTTAAAAATGATATTAATTCTGCCCACACTACAACATTCCCAGTATTTAATCATTTACTTTATTTACAGTAGACAAGGTATTAGCAAGAAACTCGCTATTTTCTAAATTGTCACTGAAGAAATACATTTAGAGACGAAAGCATCCCTGCACTTTCTCTGCTCAGGATATTAAACACCATCATCCAAGTTCACATCACTCTGTCAATGACTGGCAATAACAGTCATCTAATGCAATTCCACCTTCACAAGCTAAGAGAACACTACAGTACCTTGATAACACCTTAAGGTAATAAATAACTTAAAAACAAACAGTGGTAAACATCATTTTGCTGTTGGTTTAGCCAGAAGGACATCTTCCTTTTCCACATGGATAATAATCTTTTTTTAAAGGAATACAGAATTATTAGTTACTCTTGTTTTAATTTCCAAATTAATTTGTGTTATTAACGTATAGTTAGCACTGACAGCTAAATACAACTTAAGGTAATATATTTAAAAAAGATCTAAACAGGTTGAAGTCTTAAACATTTTCAAAATCACTGTTTCTCAGCTGAAATGAAGCACATTTTCTAAAGCAATATAATACTACAATTGTGAGCTTGTTTATAAATAATCTACATAGTTTTAATGAAAATTGCAATCTGTAGACTTTTTTTTCTTTCTTTTTAGCAGTACTAGAGATTGAACTCATGGCCTTCATACTAAGCTACAACTCTAGCCTTTTTTTATTTTGAGACAGGGTCTCATACATTGCCAAACTGCCCAGACGAAGCTCGAACTTGTGATCCCCACTGCCTGAGGATCCCAGAATACCAGCATTATAGGTGTGTGCCACCATACCCAACTTGTAGATTTCTTAAAATAGCTGCTTAACTCAAAGCTCAACTCTTCTCATGTCATAGTTCTTCAAGAATGACAGTATTTATAGATGGTGTGCTGGGGTTATTGAGGTATCTAAAATGTTCCTAATATAGTAAAAATAAAATTCAAAATAAGAAAAATATTTGTATAAATGTTCCACTATAAAATTCTAATTTTTAAAGTGAAAAACTCAAGCTTATTTCTATAGTTACTGAATTTTCTTTCCATAATAGGCATTTCAAAATAATGCTCAAATATATTCAAGTGTACACAGATTTTTCTACTGGTGTTAATTCTTTGAGATTTAGGATATAACATCAAGTAACCGAATTTTAAACTAAACTTTTCTAAAGCTGATTTTTTTTTTCAGTACTTGTGACCTCAGCCTCCCAGGGAGCTAAGATTACAAGTATGACAACCATATCTAATTCTAAAGTTGATTTTAAATTTCAAGCCCTAAGCTTTACCGATATATGCTACTATTTTCAAATGGCCTTCCATTTTTAATTAAGTCCATTTAGGTGCTTAAAATTTACTTACGTCTGTTATAATCTGTAGTAACCTTCTAGCAACAATTTTTCTCTGGATAAGCATGTAAAACAAAAAATAATAATAGCCTAATGTCATTTTATTTAAAGCTGAAAACACATGGCTGACTGCAGGTGCTTAGAATTACATTTCACCATCGTGAACGCATAATTCAATGTGTTAGACATATAGCCAAGAAATAAGTATATAAATATATATATTTATATGTTTGTATCAAATTTACAACTTTTCTCTTTGTAAATAATCATGTATGCGCTATCTGAATTGCCTCTAGTAAGCTTTAAGAATGATTAATGTCTGTATAAACAAGAATAAAAGGATTACATTTAGAGATGTAGTTATAAATACCACAACTCTTAAATTCCAAGGTTTCCAAAGTACAACTAATTACAAATAAGGAGGTTTCCCACAAATAGTTGTACTTAGCCAGGGTTGGCAGCACATATGCCTGTAATCACAGCATGCTGGGAAGCTAAAGCAAAGGACTACCAATTCAAGTCTAACCTGACAACTTATCAACTTGACAGAGACTCTCCCTCAAAATAAAAAATAAAAAAAAAGGGCTTGCAATGCAGCTCATTGCAAAGGCTCTAGACTCAACCCCCAGGACCACCCCTCCAAAAGGAGAGTGCGATCATTTCCAGTTCATCTGCAGTTCAGTATTTCCTATAAAGGTTCACTACAAACTGGGTATAGTGGTACATGCTTGTAATCCCAGGACTAGGGAAGATAAGGCAGGAGACTCAGGTTCAATGCCCACCAGAGCTTCATAGTATTACCATCTCAAAACCCTTTATCCACAAAAAATAATTGCTACAATCTAAAAATAGATCACTAGGAAGAAAAAGAAATACAATAGAGTTGTAAAACAATGAAAAGATGGCTTGAGGGAAGAATATATTGTGGCTTTGAATATTTTTTAAATCTTACTTTCCTAAATTTTAATTTAGTTGGCAGCAATAAAAAGAGGTTTTAAATAGAGATTATTTTGACATGTAACTACAGGAAAAGAATTTATCTAAATTTCAGAAGCATGGCATAAGTGCCTGCCTGGCAAATGCGAGCTCATAAGTTCGATCCCTAGTACCATGAACAATGCACAATAATTATTTTAAACTATTAATAAAAGAGCCCATTTGATCTTGGCATTCTCTTAGAATCTAATTTCACAAAAATCAGTTATGGAATAGTTGAACGCATGTTTATAAGACGTTTCAGGAAAATATGCATTATATTATACATACCTTTGGGGGGCTGCAGAAGCCTGGAATTCTCAAACAAATGCTTCTTTTTGATAGGTAAGATGACCGTATCTTTCAGATCTGTAATAACATCATCTAAACCTGCTATATCACTCCAGGTAACCTGGCAAAAGTTAAGGTCAACACAAATTTTACAAGTAATACTCACAAACCATTACATAATCTGATAATCGCCCATTAAAAAAAAAGATTAAAATTATATGTCAACATGAATAAAAACTTTTTACTGCAACAATAAAATTAATAAACTGTGTAACACTTGAAGAAAGGAATTTAACATTTAGTTTCCTACTATTAAAAAAATGCTAGAGCTAAAGGTGGTGGAACCCTTGGCTAGCACATAGGAGACCCTGTGTTCCATCCCTAACATAGCTGGGAAGGGAGTAGGTAGGTGAGGTGTCAGGTACTCAAAAATCTGCAACAATCTAATAGTCTGAATTCAATCCATTTATGAGGAGGAAATACCCTGCCAGAAGAAGGAGAACCAGGTCAGACAGATATAGTGGTGCTTCAGTTCAAGAACAGTGGTACCTCATTTCGGGAACTTAATTCTCTCTATGATTCTGTTCACAAACAAACTGGGTGAGAATTGAATCAAATTTCCCCATAAGGTCAACATTGAACCTAGCTACTGAATTTGATTCTTGTCCAACTCGGTTTGCGACCAGAATCATGAAAACAGTAAGTTTATGGACCAAAATACCATTGTAATTTAACATTGATTAATGGTGAAGAGCTCAAAACGAGGACTGTACCTAGCTCGCATAGGGTGCAGTCAAATATAATAGGAATTCTAAAAGTAAGGTTTATACCCATCAAACTAGGTTTCTAACTTTCATTCATCTAAAATAAAACTATCCAGTCTTATAGGGCATCTTTTTAAGCAGTAAGTATTGTGTATATATTTTCAAAAAAGACAAAGGCCAGACACACTGGCACACATCTATATAATCCCAGTTACTCAAGAAGCTAAAATAAATTCAAGGCCAACCTGAGCAACTTAGCAAGAGCCTATCTCAAAAAAAAAAAAAAAAAAGACTGGGTGATATCCTAGTAAGGGGTATGGGGACACAGACAAGCAAAACCTCATACAACTTTAAAAAAAACTGGAGGTGAGGGATGAAATTAACATGGACTTAAAAAGAAAAATTAATCTCTCTCTAATCTGATAAAATGGCCAGTAAGATCATTGTTTTAGAGCAGATTTACTTTTTTTTTTTCAGATTTACTTTCTTTATAATTTATGGTGGAAAAAAGAGGGAAAAATTCGAACCAGTAGCCACATCTGAAGAAAAATCATAATGTTTATTTTAGCTGCAACAAAATGCTGTGTCAGTATAGACTTATTCTGTTAGAACACAAGAAGGTGCCATTGTAAATTCATGAACCAAACTGAAATGAAAGCTTAATTCGAGAGTGTATGTCCTTGTATACACAGATATTACAGGATACTGTAGATATTTATTTTCTAGATTTGAAGGCAAGGCTATTACATTAAATTCCACTTATTAACCTATAAATATAATATTGCATTAGAAAACTATATTTTACTGTATCTGTCACCATGAAATACTCATAGAATACCTTGGATTTATAAATTAATTCTGATCCTCTCAGGCCTGATGGCACATGCCTGTGATCCCAATACTTTAGGAGGCTGAAGCAGCAGAACAACAAGTTCAAACACAGCCTGAGAACTTAGTGAGGCTCTGTCTCAAAATTAAAAAAGAGCTGGGGATGTAGCTCAGTGCAAGGTCCTGGGTTCAATACTCAGTACCACCAAAATATCTAATTCTCAAGAAAACTCGTTATATTATCTTTGGATTATACTTGTGGGAACTAAGATCTTTTAAAGAAGAAATCAACCAGGTGTGGTGGCATATGCCTGTAATCCTAGCACTCAGGAGGCAGTGGGAGGAGAACTACAGTACGTTTGAGGCCAGCCTGCGCTACAGAGTGAACTCTAGGCCAGCTTAAACTACACAGTGAGACTCTGTTTCAAAGTGGGGAGGGATCATGTATCAAGGCCACAAGCGGAAAACCTGAGATTTGGGGTCAGGTGTTGTCTACCATATCATTAAAATCTAAACTCCACAAATCAAATATCCACATGACATAAACTTTATATTTCACACAAATACACAAAAGTCCAAGTTGTACCAAGCAATATGTGCAAAAGAGTTAACACAGGTCTGGGACAGTTATACTCAGAAAGGCCTGCTTGTAAGTTGGTCCTTGGCTAGGATTTGGGACATTAGATTTTGGGAGAGTTCTTATCACTTCCTGACAAGAACAGCTCACTGTGCCTAAACTCGATTATCAACAATGTGGTGTAGGGCCGGGGATTTAGCTCAGTGGCTTAAGAGCCTGCCTGGCAAGTGAAAAGGTCGTGAGTTCGATCTCCGGTACCAAAAACAAAACAAAAAAAAAAACAATGTGGTGTAAGGTCAATGTCCTTTTTCCTTTTGGGAGTCTAGACTTCTGATATATCTAAGGAAGAAGTTTACATGACCAGTCCCAGGTAAAATTCCTAAAGAGTCTCAAGTAAGCTTTCCTGGTTGACAACACTGTACATGTATCATCACAACTTGTTGATATGGTAATTAAGCATAACCGGTGTGAGCACAGATACAACTCTTAGATGATGGGCCTGCTTTTCTCCAAACTTATCTCCATTCCTTTTACCCTTCCTTGATTCTGCCTTGTATCAACTCAATGTAATAAATCACATCTGTGAGTACGACAACGTACTTACACGCTGAGTTTTATGACTCTTCCTAGAGTATCACTGAAACTACTCTAGTCTTCCAGACCTTTGACATAAAATGGCAGACCGCCCCCAAAATCGTAAGATTAAAAATACCTACATGCATATTAAGAGGGTCTACTAGGTGAGCAGCAATACTCATTTCATACTCTGAAAGCTTCACGTTTTTCACACCAATTTGCTTCATTAGTTTTTCTGCCTAGAAAGAAAAAAAAAAGCATGCTTTATTTTGATATTTAGATACTGATGCCTCAAAGATGAAGCGTAATGAGCAATGAACAGATATTAAAGAATTTTCCAACAATATTTTAGGGCTGTTGGTCTTATCCTTTCTTGCTGTGAACACATCAGAGAAGAGAAAATTTGAGGCTCCACCCTACAGAAACAGAGCAATTTAGCTCCTAGGAAATGAGACAATAGGATACATGATTAGAGAGATACATGATCTGTACCTCCCAATGTAGCTTTGAGGAGACACTAATATATATTTTGATTTCTCTTTCCAGAAAGATTATCACAACAGGTACAGGTAAAACCTCAAGATGAAAGTCCAGAGTCAAGGAATGTGCAACTGGAGTTTCTTTCCCTAAATTAACAGGATATCTGAAAAAGATAATCAGCTTCCTTCTAACTACTCAGGTATCTACAGTAGATGCCTATACATACTTGATTTCAATTTGGGGGGGGTGAGCATGGGGGGATGTTGCCTCAGTCATAAGCAACTGAAAATAATAAAAATAACCTATATATTCTTAGAGTAGGTATAACTAGCTTCAAATCTACGAGTTCAAGCAATGCAAACAGCTTTCAATTGTAATAAAAATGACATTTTCTGAATGTCCCAAGATTATGTTAAAACATAGGAAACAGATGAACTCACTGAATTCCACACAAAAGTACAATATTCCCTTTATAGTGGAAAAAGAAACAGAAGCATAACATAAATAATTTGCTTTAGATGAAAAGCACATAGAAGAGGCCAGATCTGAACCTCAACAATCCAACTCTGCAGCCGATAATCTAAACACCACATATACCTGACTTGGTTTCTCCATAAAAGGGGTTTTGTGAACACTGAGGTCTTCAAAAATCTATATATAACATTCAAATTTCAAATAAGTGCACATTTTAGAAATGAAGGTGCTCTAGTAAGTCATTCAATTATGAATGTCTGTTAAAACATTCCAAAAAGTTCAATTATTTTTTGTTATATTTTCTTAAAATGCTTTCAATTATATAACATCTTGCTGTTTATTAAGGATATGGTTCCTCTAAAAGGAAATTCCTACCACAGGACAGGTATTTATAGACCAACTAAGAGATTAAAAGAACTGTGTGTTGTGCTCGCTTCGGTAGCACATATACTAAAACTAGAACGATACAGAGATTAGTATAGCCCTTGCACAAGGCTGACACGCAAATTCGTGAAGCATTCCATATTTTTTTGTTTTGTTAGATCGTGGAGCAGAACTGTTAACAGTCTCATTGTTTGAATGTGTACTTTGTATGTTTTAATTTTGTAAATTAAACAACCATTTCCAAGATGACAGTATGTAATTTATCAACTAATGATTTCTTAGGTTTTTTTGTTCTTCTCTTTTCTCCTTGGAATTCTGTATTGCTGCTACCCTTTATTGTTTTGTTTTTTTCCTCTTTAAATAAAATTTTAAAAAAAAAGAACTGTGTGCTTATCATATCTTACTAACTGCTTTAAAAACAAAAAGTGTTATTAACCATATCAGATAATCACAAAGGACGTATTTTCTACTTACTTATCTCCGTAAATCTCCAAGACATAATGTAGCCCTTTTCAGGTTTCTAGGTTCCCCTCTCTTAAAATACCTTCTTTCTCACAGCCTATAAGCTTTTATGTGTGAGCTGTGAAAAGTACCCTTTTTGGGCATGGCAAAGACATCAATTTATTCTTTTTTTATAATGCTGCTATAAAAGTGAAGCCATCCTACATGTGTTCTTTTTAAACAACATTCTTAAAATAGAAGATTTTGACTAGGGACATTGTGCCTCTTCCTGTGCCCCAGGGGGCATTTGACAGTGTCTGGAAATATTTCTGATTATCATACTTGTGGAAGGCAGTCCTATGAGGATCTAGGGAGCTAAGGGAGGGACACTCTCTATCCTTCTATGAACATGGGAAAGGACTCCTCCTTACATCCCAAGCAATTATCAGGCCTAAAAAAAGTAATGGTACCTGAGCTAAGAAACCCTGATTTTTCCTTACTAGTTAGCTACTTTGAAAATATTTCAGTTCCACAACTACATCTTATTTTAAACAAGAGTTTTTACTGACATCCCTAATTTCCTAAATAATAAATTACATTGTTTATAGAACAGAAAATGCTACATCTTTTAGTTTACCTAGGGTCTCTTTTCTGCAACAGCATTCCAGGTTAACAGTGGGTTCAGGCTGTTAATAATATAACACTGACATAAAGGGGAAAGAAATTAACATTTATTGTGCTCCTTACTTCATGGCTGGCACTCACTTGTCTAATTTGAAAGTCGTGGTCTCCCGAAGCACTAACATCCCTTATAGAACAGAAAATAATACATGAAAAAAAGTACCAAAACACACATTGTAACTACCTCCAAACTATGTCCCTGGAATAAGTAATCCAACTGTCTAGTTTTGACTTTTAAGTGAGCTTCTAATTCTAAAATACTTTAACTAGAAAAATAAAAATATGACTAGACTACTGTAAAAATGGCTTATCTTTATATACTATCTTATCATTTATAGTTTAATGACACTTATATTTTCAACTCAACAATGTTTGGTTGTTTCTTAAAGTGGGTCTCTCCAAGTTGTTTTCTCTGTGGAGAAAACATGGTGGACAGGGAATGTGTGCAGGGGAGGAATTAAGGAGGGGAATTTACTTTTGACTGTAAATTAACTGCTTCATGCTCTTTTTTTACTCTTTCAATTATTTCATCATCCTTTTATGCCATTTCATTTTAAGTTGAGTAAGTCATAAACAGTTAAGTAGTACTTTTGCCTGGAGTGGAGAAGAGGAATTGGCAAAAAGCAACAGAAAAGGAAATATTACGAACACTCATTTCATTCAAGGTTCATAAGAGTGTCCTTTGAAAGAGTAATTTTAGAAAGATACACAAGGCATTAACAACAGTGAAAAAAAGAGATGAACCAATTAAACCTAAGTCAGAAACAAGGACAGCTTCTGATTCTTAGGGGTCACATCAATTGACCATACCTCCCGTTTAAGTGTAGGTAGAGGAAACCATTGATATGCAAAATTTTAAAATGCATTTATTAAATTATCCTTACAACGCTTATGAAAACTTCCATTAGCTGTGAAACATGTGAAGCCAGTAACCTTCTCTTTCAGGGTTAGTGTACTTCATCTCTTCCCTCTGATATTACCATGCTTCTGATATTACCATCATTCTGGAAGTTATGGGAAAAGATGCCTTCATACTATGGTGCTCTCCTAGTATGCTTCATACCACACTACTCTAGTTTCCCTTTACTGCTTTTCTTATCACTCTTATCTTCTTGCTCATCCAGACAATACTAACTTAACTGCTTGCTCCTTAGTGATATCCTAACTTAATCATTAGTTCACTTTTTCACTCTTCTAAGATTCAGTTCAATAAGCTACCTGCCTGATAATGCACACCATGACTTTCCAGGTTACCAAATGTTAGTTCTTACAAACTGACATTCCATGATAGCCACTTCATGATTCAAGTTCTGCTGTTTTTCTCTTGTCAGTCTGTCTTTAGTTAGAGAGGCCTAACCAAGAATTCAAAAGGGTACAGGGAAAATTATTTTTCCTTTTCAATACATGCATACAACAACATTTACCCAAATATTTAAATTGATTCTTACTTTTTTCCTATTATAATCAAGGCTGCTATGAAAAGTCATTTATGTAACTCCTGGTTCTTTCAGTTATGCACAGAAATAAAACTCATGGGTCATTTAGAATGCACATTTTCAACTTTACTAGATAATGCCAAAGTATCTTCAAAAATGATTATAATTTATATTCTTACCAGCATGTTTATGCTATTGTTCCAGTCTCTCTCTCTAGTACATGGTATTAGTAGACCAGCAGTTTTGTCATTTTATTAAGTGTAAAAATGTAACTCAAAGTGATTTTTAATTTGCATTTGGCCAATGAAACGTGCATGCCACACAAACATAAAAAGAAAGCTAACTGCACAAAAAGAAACTTTAAGACAAACATAATAGAGAAAATGAGATTTACTACATAACTGGAAGTCAATTCACCAGTAGATGTAACGTCTCTATGTTTCTTGCATTCCATCTTTCTTTCTTTGAGTATGGGGATCAGAACTCATGACCTCGTACTTACCAGGCAGGGTCTTGTGCTGCTGAGCTAAATCCTCAGCCCTACATTCCATCTTTCTGTGTCTAAACTTTAGATGTGTCACTTCACCTAGCATGACTTAAATTTATCTTAAGTTATTTTTACATCTCTGTCTTTGGATAAAACACTACATAGGACTTTTGTGGTCCTAGGTTTATAGGGGCATCATCTGGTAGACTCCTCAACTTCGAATGGCGTTACACTTGGCACATGAGCTCTTTTTGGCAGTGAAAATACCCACTCAAAACTCAATAGGTTTAGCAATTTCCCACCAGTGGAAACCTTTTCAAATTTTTGCCTTTAGTAATTTTTTACCTAAATTGCTTACTTTCTTCATAGTTCATGAATCCTTTTTAAAATTTTTTGAAAGCCATCCAGTTTGTTTAGTTGTTTTTATTTCAAACAGGAATCAGTCCAGGTACTAGTCACTCCAACTGATCAATACATTCATTCTTCCCTGGCTATATACTGCATTCCCATTCTTTAAATGATAAGGTTGTGTCTATATTCTGCAGCCTACTATTTTTGTTGTTTTATAACATCTGTGGGGATCTCATCACTCTCAATCCAGTCACGGGACTTTATTACAATGACGGTTACATCAGAAGCTCTCACCTGTCTAATGCATAAATCTGGACGGTAGCAGGAGGAAGATGAAAAAGTGGTCTGAGAAAAGCTCTATGAATCATACACACATACAAAATAAAAGCCTTTTTACCCACCCAAGATGATAACTATGTCTCTAATGTCTCCAGTTACTTATGGTCATCTGACAATGAAAAATAATTCTAGGACTGACCTTAATGATAAGACTCAGACCTGTAATTTCAATTACTGCATGAATACTTCTCCCTGAATTCCTGCCACAATATAAACCCATTATGTTCATATTAAATGTCTTCATCCTGTATACTTGCTGTATCAATTTCTAAATCATTATAAAAGATGTTATGAATCTTTGAGGAATGTACATAAATCTTGATGCATTTATATAATATTTTTTCTTTTCCCACATCATCCTGCATTCATTTGAGTCAATTTCACCTATTGCTTTCCTTTTTGCTATTTTCTATTCTAGTCTTCACCAGACCATTGTAGTCTATAACATATTTGCTTCTTGTCTCTCTTGACCCCTTTTCCTCCTATATACTACTGTAAGGTAAATTACCTTAAGATTGTTTTCCATATTACCCACCTTCTCAAAAATATTTAATAGCTTACCACTCCCTACATAGAATTCTTTAACTGGTCAACAGCATATTCAGTAGGTGGTCAGGGATGTAGGAAGGAAGAGGAAAGGAATGCAGACAATCTATAATCCTTGGCCAAGTAAAATTCTAGGACAATTTTTTTCATTCTGGCTGTTTTAAACGCTAGTAAGTTACTATGAAACTGGATCACACTAGAAATAAAATGTGTATCTCATTTACAGTTGATATCAGACTTCAAAAATCCTGCAGCATTTTGTATCAGCCTTAGTCTACCTACTAAAAAATTAAAGGCACTGAAAAAGTCTGTTTCCTGACTTATTCAGGACCCTCTATTATGTAGTCCTTATCTTTTCCTATAGGTTCTACTAAATAGTCAATTATATAAACTTTCCTCTTTAATCTGACTAAACTATTTACTGTTCCTTTAATTTACTGTTCCTTATTATCCTTACCATATGATTCCATTCATATTTTTTCTACTTAGCACTGTCCTTGTCTATTTTTGAAGCCAAAATCTTTCATGAAGACATACTCAACTGCCTCAGTCACTGGCAATCACTTCTTTCTCTAAAGGCCATGGTTTGTCATTAAGTAATAGGTATAGACTACTTACTACTATAATCTACATCAAAAATAAATCTTGTCTTTTCCTCTACCATCATAATGTCAGACATAATACCTGAGACATTATATATCTGCTATTTAGGACAATACTATATATAAGAGTTTTCAATAAAAGCTTGATGATGATCCATTCGTGTAGCACTTAATACCAGTATTTGGCTTTCTGTATGTATTATACGTATGTATTCCAGCAAATCCTAGAAGCCAAGAAAAAACACAAAAATCTCTCTTTAAAAGTCATATCCCTGCTGGCTGTGATGGTGCATGCCTGTAATCCCAGCATTCGGGAGGCTGAAGCAGGAGGATTGCTGTGAGTCTGAGGCCAGCCTGAGCTACAAAGTGAGTTCAAAGCCAGTCTGAACTGCATAGTGAAACCCTGTCTCAAAAAGGCCAAAAAAAAGGCATATCCCTGCTGGGTGTAGAGGCACATTCCTGTAATCCCAGCACTCAGGAGGCTAGCAGGGAAGATCACTGTGAGTTCAAGACCAGCCTGGGCTACACAGTGAGATCAAGGCCAGTCTGAACTGCACAGTGAGTCCTTGCTTTAAAAAAACAAAACCACAACAAAGTCATACTCCTGATCACAAAATCCTAAACTGCAACTTAAACTGACTTTTTCAATTCAGGTGGGGGAAGAAAAGGTATGTTCAGGCACATCATCAAATGAGTTTTTTAAATAACCTACACTGGTCAGACTTTCCACAGTGTTACGAATAGGCTGATGATATGATCAACTTTTAGTCAACTATTTTATAGTCAAATTCAAGAAATAAATTCATGAAAGTCCACTTTTTAACTAACTTAAGAGCTATGCATAACACTGTAAAGAAACCATTTATTTACCTCCTTATTTCCCATGTTTTTCTATAGTATTTTGAAAAACGAGAGTTTTGTTTTGTTTTGGGGGTTTTTTGGGGGTTTGAACTCACTTGTGGCCTCAAACTCACAACAATCCTCCTGCCTAGGTCTCTCAAGTGTTGGGATTATAGGTATATGCCACCATGCCAGCAAAACAAGTTATTTAACTTTTTGCCTTAGCATCAAGCACAAATGCTCATTGAATGAATCAGTTACAACTCACAGAACAAATCTAAAACAGAACAAATCTAAAAATCCATGAATATGAACACCTTGTCTTCAAATGGCAAAAAACAGTGACAGACTCCTTCAAAGTTTTTAATTTTGAGGATGAACAGAACCCAAATAAATATGTCATCCTAATAAAGAAATGACCATATGAGGTAGCAGCTGAAAAATAAAAAATATAACATATTAATAAACAATAACTTCTTAAAATAATTCCTTAGATTTTAGTATAGCTGTTAAGTCTAAGATTGACAACTCAGCATTATCCAAATTTCAAATATCATACAAAGCAAAATGTAAGCACCATTATTAAAAAATCATTTTTGTTTAGTCTACTGAAAATTTTTACCTAGCTTCCTTAATTTGTAAGTTTAAAAAATATCCTAATGAGAATATTAACAAAAACTTATTTGTAATCATCATTTTTCTCCTTCTGAAATTGCTTATACAGTAAAAACTGACTTAATAAGCTAATGTTTTTTAGAAAAAATACAATTAAATAATGTGTCCCAATAATTTTTCATGTGAGTTTTATAGAATTCATTAATTTACACTTTTGCTATACTCTTAATTTAGGGGAAAAATATTCTAGTGGTAGGAGAAATGATCTTCAAACCTTTTAAATCATACCTGTTTCTGAGCTTCTACTTTCTGCTTTCTGGTTGGATCAATTGCATCTACCATCCATTTGATAGTAAAGTATGTTACTGCACCAAATATTGTCAAACGGAAAATTAAACCAACAACTTCATTCCGACTTAAGGGCCGAGAAAAGGCTTCAGCATGTACCATCCTGATTGTTAACCTTAAAAAATAAGAGAAATATCATTAGGTAATATCTATATTCATTAAAATTGGAATACTGATAAAGTAGCTTGAATTAAGCAAAAAAAAAAAAAAAAAAACCACCCTAAATATTCAACCATTACTTACCTTTAAAAAAATGTGTTTCATTTTAAGGAGAAACAAGTTTTTAAACGTTAAGTAAGCAAATGCATCTAATTCCTAATAGTAGAATAAATTTTTTTTTTTGGTACCAAGAATTGAGCTCAGAACCTCTCACTTGCCAGACAGGTGCTATGCCACTGAGCTATATTCCCAGTCCTAAATAATTCATTTTGAAAACACAGTTTTCAAATCATTCTTTTAGCTTTTAAGTAACTATTTCAGACAGCCTGGAAAAATAATATTGCCGTCAATCCAACTAAGAAAGGCACTTTAACGATGAGACATTTTACAAATATAATCATAAAGATTTCTTCTACTAAAGTCACATACGAAGTAACTTGAGAATGAAATTTAAACTGCAAGTTGACTTTTTCTTCATATCTATTTTACACTAGTATTCTTTTTTATGAGGGGAGGGTATCGGGAACTGAACTTACAACCTCGTGCTTGCCAGGCAGGCATTTATGCCACTGAGCTATATCCCTAGCCTTCATACCTATTTTAAAGTTCAAAGGAATGCTTTAATTTAAATGTTATTATCTCAATTAAAAGATGATACTAATTTTTTGAGCCATCCCATTGTTCCCAACAACCCAGCCAAATAGGAAGCAACACTTTCAAAAATTTTGAGCCACCAAGAAAACTACCACAAAATAAAACACTCACCCAAGAACAGAGGAAAAAAGATGATGTACACACAGTACATTTCTAAGCAGCTTCAACAATCACAGCTAAGGTTATAGTAGGTCTAGACTCCACTGTCAAAGGCATTAATACACCAAAGAATAAGCTTGTTAGAGATATGACTACCATATTTTGGAAAACAGGATCTCAGGTTCCAAAAATGCTATTAAATTCTTAAAACAAAGCTTTGATGAACATATTGGATGTTTAAGAAAGAAAAGAGGCAACTGAGGCAGGAGTGTTGAAAGTTCAAGACCAGCCTGGTCAACTCAGTAACTTAGCAAAGACTGTGTCAAAATAAACAAATATACAAATAAATAATACAAAGGCTGGCGATATAGCTCATTGTGAAGGTCCTGGATACAATCCCCAGAATGCAATTAAAATAAGGTAAAATACATATTGCACTCATGTGAAAAAGAATACATAAGAATTTGTAGACCGCTCAATAACAGCTAAAAATCAGTTACTGCATGGATTAATATCTATGATCTTTTGAGTTCTAAAATTTTTTTCTCTTCTCATTACCACTAAGTTAAACATTCTCTTCACCTCCTTCTCCCTACAATAGCTCCAATCATTTTTAAATTCTTATAGAACTCTTCTCCCTTCAAGGATATATATTCCTTCCTAATCAAACAACCTCACAGCTTTCCCTTTACAGGATTCCCAAGCATTCAAGACTTCCCTAATCTAGCTCCCAGGAGTCACTTTTCAGCACTTTCTCATCATTTCTCAATAGGAACTCTCAACAGGTGAAGTCACTGGCATCTGAAAATGTCACATGGATCTTTTTTTTCCTTCAGCCTTTTATTTGCCTTTGCCCACATGAGCCATTTCTTTTCACTTGAGTTAGTCAAATTCTATACAAAATTAAAAACCCAGCTTAATCTGTTCCATGAAGCCTTTCCAATCACATTAATCTTTTATTAGTCATTTAGTCCTACTAAATATCTTAAGAAATCTCATTTTTAATCATTATTGAATACTCTATTCATCTGTCCATTTTTATAATTATCACACACAAAACAAAGACTATTCAACAATTATGTTCAACAGATAAGCTGCCACTTAAGAAAAACCCTTCATTTCAACCATTCCAACAAAGTGATATCTAAGGATTTGAAAAGTCAAGATTCCCTATTTCTCTATTAGTAGGAGCCATTCATTTCACAATAATTACATTATTTAATTTAAACATAACAACTAAATAACAAAGTCCCCATTTTGGTACTCCTATAATCCTGATAGGAACAGTTTGAGGCCGGCCTAGACTTGGATTACATCTTAAGACTCTGAAAAAAAAGGAAAAGGAAAGAAAATTTTGGCCAAAGGATGTTAAGTAATGCAATTTATCCCATAAGCACTCACTGAACATCTATATAATACCTACTATATACCACATGTACAATAGCTAAGACATAATTACATGATGAACATACTTGTGCAGTTATATTAACTACAAAGAACGCAGTTGGAAGAAGTCATCTAACTAAAATCTCTCTTTAATAACCAAGTGTGCTTTCTTCCATCAGCATTGATTCCAAAAAATGGGTTACAGGACACTATTCACAGAAAGTGAAAATGTGACTTTAGTCTTTATTACAACAGAGTAAAGTTAAAAATGCCATCGCAATGTGTGGTATCATCATGTGGGTCACTACTCGATAGGTGGAAATAAATCAGCAAGATAAAAAATAGCTAAATCTGTGAGAAGTGGCGACATTCCAAAAAAATCAGTTTCATTTGTTTAAAATTGGAAGTACAGTATTAGTAGACATAAAACTGCCATCTACTGGATGTTCACTAAACTACATGAACAAGTTAGGGACGCTACCAAAGCACATACCAAAGTCATCTGGATACTTAACAATTTTTAATCCTATAAAAAATATTGACACAAAATTCGTTTATGCATTTTCCTCTTCTTAACTTTAATATGGCACAGATTCAGGACTACTAACGTCGCTTTTTTTTTTTCCCCTGCAGACAGGGTCTCCCTACGTAGTCCATGCTGGGCTCAAACATAGGGTCCCCCTGCCTCAGTCTACCGAGGTCCGGGTTTATGGCAGTTGTATGGCACTACCCAGGCCTATCGTCACTTCTAAAACAATAGCCCATTACTTTAAAATGACTTCAAAATCCTAAAACGAAACTGAAACGCCTTGCTTTGTAGAGTAACTTTAAAGGATGTCTACACTATCTGTGAAATGTACACATATCTATCATTTCTGTAGTATTGATATCTGCAATGTAAAGCAGTTGCAGTTACATTACAGCAGAATATATACAAAAGCTGCAGGTGCACAGGAGAGGCAATGTATGTATTTCAATCTTGTGTTAAACACTAGCTTCAAAAAATGACTTTGCAAATATATATGCAAATATATGTATATATCTAGTGCTATATATCATTAAATATCACAAAGCACTACTAACTCAGTTATCTGCTAGGCAAACAAGAACACCAGATAGTTTCATTCTAAAGAACTCTCCATCTCGGAGTGGAAAACAGTGAAATCCTATTATTTCATCTAATGAGCCACTTACTGACAGATTACGAGCTGAGAACACAGCACACGTTACTATAGTGTCTCCCAAGTCAATGCAGCGTTTTACAAATAGTCTCTCTCGCTCTAAGTCCCAGGTTAGCAGACATCAAGGCCCCAGGAACACTGCCTGTGACAACGAGGGCCTGCCAACCTTCACACAGAGGACAAAGTTATTATTAACATCACCATCCTCTGAGAAAGCTGGCCCAGCCATGAAGAAACCATCTCTGCTTTTGCACCAAGCGCCGAACACCGCTCCTGTACAACAACCATACCCGGCTTCTTCCGGCCGCCTTTACCTAGCAGTCTGGTTGTGGAGTCGCCCGGACGACCCCAAGCCTCCACAGTAACCAGGCTGCCCATCGAATTTCCTTTGGGAATGGCACAAGTCTGGGGGTCAGCGCCAAGCCAGAGACCTCAGGGCCTAGGCCGGGCCGGAAGCCAAAGCGAGGGCCAGAACGCCCTTGGAGGTTAATCCTCACGCTACCGACAATGCTGCGCGCTGGGGGGCGGCCCTGAGGTGGGGCATGGGAGGACGGCGTGGTGACCTTTTTCACTGGGCTCCCTGGGTCGGAGCTGGTCCCTAAGGGAGCTCAGAAGAACCCTGCAAGCGCCTAGCCAGGTCTTGCAGGAACCCGCTACTCACCCCAGGACAGAAACAGCTGCAGCAGGCACCCACACCAGCCTCACACCGGAAGAAAATGCCGGCAGGGACAGAACGCTTCCGGATCAAGAGCCCCCCCCACACACACACACCGCGCAGGCGCAAACCCGGCTGCTGGCCGGGAAACCCTAGTGGTTTAGGTTGGGAAACTGCCTAGCCAAGCGAAGCGAAAGTGTTCGTACTTCTGTTACTTTGTCTGCTACCTGCTGGGCTGAGGCTTTAGCACAACCCACGTGTCTACCTACAAGCAACGCACGCTGAAGCTCAGAGTTTAGCTGCTGAATCTCACAGATGGAATTGGGGAAGGTCTCTAAAGACTGCCCTCTCTACTGGCCGTGCTCTGGTGGATAGGGGCGCCAACAGGAGAGTGCAAAGGAATTCTTCCCTGGCGCTGGTTTTATTATGACTTCCCCCTCAGCACCCCATGCAAATCTTCACGCTGATTCCGTTTGTACTTTAGCCAAAGCGCAGACACGCCTGGCCACCCCTCACCATCTGGCTTTCAGTTTCTAGGGTTAGCTCAGCGTCCTCCCCCATCTCTGTACAGGGGACGACTCCTGAAAATCCTTTAGCGAAAGACTGAGCAGCCCACGCAGGCTGGAACGGAGTAGGTGACCTGGTAGCAGGTTTTGCATTTTGATGACTTCAGTTTTTCTTTTACCTCTTCTTTCCAGAATGAGGGACAAGCACACAAGAAGCCCCAAGGGAGCACATCTGAAACCCAGCGCCTTTTGAATACACGGACCGCCAGGGAGTGATATGATATGAGACAGTACCCAGACAAAAGAAGCATCAGTTCCTTCATATTGAGGTGATGAGATGCAAGTAATGAGACCGTGCCCCTCTTTATCTATTGTCTGGTATAAGGACCCATTCTTTGGTGGCTAAAGAATTCTGCAGCTTGATGGTTGAGTTGCTGGATTAGCAAATTCTACTTTTATTACAATCCCTCTCCACACACACCGGTACAGAGGATTAAACCCAGGGCCTGCATACCGAGCTTCACTGTCAGCCCTGCCCTCTCCTTTTTAAAATTTTAAAACTAGGTCTTGCTAAATTGGGACTGGAACTTGGGATCCTCCTTCAACCTCCAAGTGCCTGGATTACAGGTGTGTGCCACCATGCTCAGCTATGGGTCTGCATGCTTAACTTTTCAAATTTAATGCAAAGCTAGGTTTAGGAGTACTAGACCGATTAGAGAAAAAGAATGATTTGACAGGAACAGGAGGATTATAAGACTAGGAAAATGTTCACACAACAAAAGAGAAAATCTGTTCACCTAAGCACCTCACTTGCCTTACTCCAATTCACTAGGTTGATGAATTTATCCAGCTTGCTTGAGGTGAAGAGGGTTGCTGGTATGTAGGACTTTCAATGCTAAAACAGAGAAAATCTTAGATCATAAGGAAATAGCACTCTACTAAGGACATCCTAAAAGAATGGTTACATCTCACCTCAATTCTTCTGCCTATTATCTAAGGAGTGTTTGCATAGGAAAGGAAACTGTTAAATAAGATAACCAGGATTAACCATAAAGAGTCTAGTCCAAAATAAATTCTGCTGCCCATTCCCTTTCCAATAGTTTGCCCTCAACTTTTGGACCTGATGCTTATATTTAGCAAATCCTTAGGAAATTTCTTAGATCGGGGTTCTAAGACATCAATTTTCTGTCTTTCCACATACCATACACATTCACTTAAGCAATTACTAAATCAGCTAGGTTATTCCAGAATAGACCAGATTGAACATATGCTTTTCATTCCAGGATAGCATTGTATAATCCCTAGCAACACAAAATATCATACTTGGCCTGCAGGAACGTCTTTATCAATAATTTAATAAAGCCATCAGGAAATTATAATAAATTTTTGTAGCCTTTCTGGGTCTTCCTTCTGCTTCAATCAACATTACAAATTATGGTTACTATGGGAAATTGTGTGTGTGTGTGTGTGGGTGTGTATGTGTAAATACCTCTTCAAATAGTTATGACAGTTCTCCTTGGTACCAAATTTTCGTTTTTATCGTTGGATGGGAATGGTTGGTTTGCTCTGTAGCCAAGGTTAATGCACTAGAAAACCTGGTAGAAGGAAGGGATTCCCAAATGTCATCCTACGTAGACTCCCTTGATCAGTTTGGTATAATACAGATTCCTTATTTTTAGACATAGAGGTTGTCATCCAGCTGCTCTAGATTTTGGTGAAAGAATTTACATTTTTATTAAACATCTGAGATCTCTGCCATGTGAGGATACTATGAGAAGATGTCTGTCTGCCCGTCAGGAAGAATGCCCTCACCAAACAGAATCTCCCAATACTGTTCTTGAACTTCAGGCCTCTACAATTGTGAGAAATATATTTTTGTTGTTTAAGACAATCAGTTAACAGACAAACATCTGGGATGACTCAGATAGGGGTGGTTTGGGGTCATATTTTGAGAAAATCTGCCCCAGTGAATAAAGTTTTTAGTTGTATTTTTACAAAAATCTCTACTACCCCATCCCAAAAGGCCTACCTGGTCACCTGAGCCAGTAAGCCAGCTGAGATAATCAAATAAAGGAGGTTTCATGAAGAAATTTGGAATAAAACCCCTCTGAAAAGAAAAAACATCTGAAATCTTTCTACAAGTAAATGATGTAGACTTGTCTCTACATTTCTCATCGGAAATAGTTCAATTGATAGTGATTCAGAAGAAACAGAACTTCAGGAAATAAATGGAGTTTTATAGCAGTGGTTATGCCAGTAAATAATCATTTGGTAACCTGGGTTCTATTTAAAGTGTTTCATCAGAAAATAATACTATTGGGGGCTGGGGATTTAGCTCAGCGGCATAAGCGCCTGCCTTTGCAAGCCTGAGGTCATGAGTTGGATCCCTGGTACCAAAATAATAATAATAATAATAATAATAATAATAATATTAAATTACTATTTTGATATGATAAATAGATTGGGTAGAGAATGAAAAAGGAAGCAATAATATGAAGTGAAGCTAAAGGCATGAGAGTGACAAAAATAAAAGACCAAAATTAAGTATTTGAGGCCCAAAAGATGAATAAGATGGAACCAAGGTAAATAAACAAGGGGAAATCAGAATTTCAAAGGACTGGAAAAGGTGGAAAGACAAATTGAGAGCTCCATTTATGAAAAGCACAAAGAGCTAGAAGAAAGACAAAGCAAAATTCAAAAATCATATTCTGGTTATTCTACTTTCCATGCTTTTATGTTTTTTTAAACTGCACACTTAATTTAAAGTGCATACTAAAGGATGCAAGCAAGTAGACCCATACCAGCCACATGGTATGGTCATACACCAACTCCAAAACAGCTCTACATTTTGTTTCCTCTTGGCACGAGGCACAGATTAACCAACTGACCTGTTACGGGATGAGGACAATGCCTAGGAAGAAAACATAAGCCCCAAAATCCTGCAGACTCAAGGAGAAAGTACAGACCTGACCAACAACTTCAGGGGCTCCAGTGCTACCTTCCCAACATGACTGAGAGACAACCATGGAAGACCACCACCAGCCAGAGGCCCTCCCTAAAAAGCTCAACCTGGAAAGAAAGTAAGGAGAAACTAGACCAGTGATGCAAACTTTTTAGACCCAATGCTCAAACTGCAACTTAAAACACACTTACTTATTAGCTCCAACCCTGCAATTAAACCTGAATATGAGGGTTTTCTTTAGAAAAAACAATTATCCCATGCTCAGTTGTTGGGGTGACTTGGCTACCCTGCCCGCTGTGGCACAGCCACAGCCTGTGTCCAGCACTGCCAAAGGACTCACAGTGTTTCCAGTCTTCCATAGGACTTAGGAAAAAATGGTTGGAAAAAATTGTGACCAACTGAATTTCTGGACTATGGATCCCAGGAAAAAAACACTCACTCAAAAACACAAATTTTTTCTTTGACTTGATTTTTTTCTTGATTTTCTATTTATTATTTTTCTCTTTATAGGTTTTCTTGGGAGTTAGGGCTTTTTCTCCTCTTTTTCTTTTTTCTTTTTTATTTTCTTTTTTACTTTTTTTCTGTTTTAGTTTCTTTTCTCTCATTCTTACCCCTCTCAATTTTTTCTCTTCTTTCTTGTACTTTGCTCTATTTTTCCTTCTTTTTCTTGATTGTTCTTTCTTGTTACTATTTTCTAACACTATTAATTTCCTTTTATACCTCTATAGGATCCCCTATCTCACTTTTCTCTCCTCTTTCTCATATCCCATTGATTGATTTCTCAAATTTTACTTTTTTCATCCTCCAGATCCCCACCTCTGCTTTTACTAGTGTAACTATAGAGCTTTATGAATCTCTAGATAGCTAGCAAACATTATGCTAGTACTATTGAATAGGCTTCTATTATTAGTAGTATTATGCTTTTTCCATTTAGTGGATATTTACTGTAGCTAAATAGTATATCAATATTTGCTTTGTCTTAGTGTAACATCTCTTTTCTGAGATTGCAGATGGTACATTACTGTATTAGTCAGGGTTTTCCTAGTGAAAACAGATGTAACATGAGAAATACAAATGTATAAAAATACAAGATTAGCTTTGGATGGTCAGCCACAGAGTCAGAAGAGGACGCATGACGAGGGTGTCTGCAAGCTAGAGGCCAAAGGAGTCAATCCGAGGTCCAGAGTTCACCACAGTGTCCCATGCAAGTCCACACCAGCTGGCTAATGGGTCTACAACAGAAGGTGAAAGAGTCTGCACTGGAAGCCAGGAGATGATGTCCAAGCCAAAGGCAAAGACTGTAGTTCCTCCAAGAATGGAATTCATTTGTCTTTCCCCCTTTCCTTTTATATAGTCCAGGTGATGAGCCACCCTAGGTAGGTCTTCTATACCCTAGGGTGTAGAGTTGCGAAACCCATTTAGTTAAATTTCTAAATGCCTCAAGTTGACACAACCAATCAACCACTACAATCACTGTTCCATAGGCTTTGTCAATATTCAGTTTATCTTTGACACTGTAATAGATGTTGCTTTTAGTACTACAATTAAGGTGACATAAGTTTTGCTATTAATTGGTTTTTCTTAGAATGCCAGTATCTGGATTGCCTTAGGGTCATGGATCATTAACAGTGCTGTGGCCCATTCCTGGAGAACCGAATACCCAGTCATATATGCTGCAACCTCCTTTCCCAAGTATACAGAGGTAGTTGAATCCTGGGATGGCAGCAAAGGCTGATAGCCACACCAACAGAACACCACTGAAAAGTACACATTAACTAAGCAGGCCTCCATACTAGCAAAAAAGATTTCTACTATTATTAATCCACAAGTTTCAACACAAGAAAACAAGCAAACAAAAAAGGAACATGAGAAGACAAAGCAACAAAAGGTTTTCTATCATTTTTTTTTCTAGATAGCTTTCCAAACCTCATACACTCATAGGTAGGACTTTTTGCAAGTGGCTGGCTATAGGGTATGTGAATATGGATTAAGGGTGTATGATAACTAAATTAATCCATAATTGGTTTAACATAGTCTGGATGTGGAAAATGGAAAGCTCCACTTTCCTGCATGTGGGTGTCACAAACCATTGGCTTATAGCTTGACTGGAATAAAAGAGAAAGGGAGACTCACTTCCTTTTGCTTTCTGCCTGCCATGCATGAAAAAGTCTCCTCTGCTATGCCCCTGTACTATGCCACCCGGCCTTGGAACCAGCCAACTATGGACTGAAACCTTTGCAAAGTGTGAGCTAAAATAAACTTTTCCTCCTTTAACTTGTGGGAGTCAACTGTTTTGTCCTAGCAATGATGAAGTAACTAAGACATCTCCAAAAACAAGTCCCCAAAGCTGATCCATGAGTTATCAAAGAGGATAAAACTAAAAGCCACATGCTAAAATTATTTGAAACGATATTAGAGGAGATGACTGATCAATAAGGCATATGGCAAGCTCACAGAAATAAACAGATAATGGGTCAAATAATCAATGAGTCTATAGAAGACATTCTTAAAAAACTATTGTAGCTAAACAAAGTAGTAGAAAACATGAGTTACCAGTATAGAAAAGAATTAGAGTTCCCAAAAGAGACTTTGAATAGCAATTCGGGGATTAAAAATACTATCATAACAATGGTCAGCAAAAGTAAGAAATGTGAAGAAATGGTATCATATTAGAATATAAGGCTGTTGTCAGTGATCATTTAATTAAAAAATACTTTAAAAACAACAAGAAAACAGGGAAAATAGATCCACCAGCTGTTAGATGATACAACAAGTTGTAAGTTAGTGAAAAATCAGAAGACGGCACAAATGACAGAAAAAAACCTGCTTTACTGAAGTAATAGCAGACTTTCTCAAAAATGAAAAAAATCTGACAGAAGTGAAGCACATAGAACCCCAAATAGCCATGAACAGAAAAAAAGTCTCTCCACAAGACACCATAGTCAAAATCCCAGAAGTTGAACACAAGAACATCATCTTAAAAGTTATTAGAGAAAAGCAACAAATCAATTATAAAGGCAAACCCATTCAAATTACAGCAGACTTCTCAACACAAACTTTAAAGGCCAAAAGAACTTGAAGTGTTTCAAGCCCTAAAAGAAAAAAAATTTCAACCCTAGCTGATATATCATGCAAAAGTATCTTTCCAAATTGATGTAGAAATAAGATATTTTCATGATAAGGAACACTTAAAGAAATCCATGAACACAAAACAAGGTCCAAAAATTCTAGAGGGTATACTAGAGACAATGAAACTAACAGTATCAAAAGGCCTAATAGAATGAGCATACCTGGTAGAATGAGAAGTTAATTAGAAGGGAAAGACAGGGAATCAACAACAGGAAAATAAGACAATGACAGGAGTAAGCCAAACCTATCAGGAATAATTATCAGTGTGAATAGTCTCAGTTCCCCAATCAAAAGATACAGACTAAAAAAAAAAAAAAAAAGACACAGACTGGCAAAGTCAGTCAAGAAACAAAATGTTATATACAAGGAATACATTTAACCCAAGAAGAAATCCAAAGATTACAAAAATCAAAGTAATATTTCATGTAATGGACCTGAAAAAAATCAAGTGTTGCTATTCTTGGCTATATATAGACAAAGTAGGCGTCAAGTCAAAACTGATCAAAAGACAAAAAGAAGGTGTCTTGTTACTTTTCTTCCATTGCTGAAACAATATACCTGACCCCCAAAATTAGAGAAGGAAAGCTTTACTTAGCTTACAGTTTGTGGAGGTTTTAGTCCATACTTAGCTGGCTCTAAGGCAGGGTAGCGTGACTTATGGGACACAATTTATGGCAGCTATGGCAGATACTAAAATTCACAAGAGTGAAAAGGTAAAAAGGAGAAACAAGCTTTTTCCCTCCCTTATATTGTATGCAAACTACTTGCCCAGGGCAAGTCCATTATCCATTATCCCTGCATTGGACCATGTATCAGTCACAAAGTCTAGAAGCCTGCCCCATGACTTCATGAGCCTTTCAAGGGACATCCAGACATAAACCATAATAGAAGGCCACTACATAATGGCTAAGGGAACAAGCCAACAAGAAGTGATAATAGTTACCAAACAGTAATGCACCCAACTTCATAGAACAAGTACTAGTGGACATAAAAGATCAGGTAAACACAGTTATAGTGCTTACTCACCTATCATAAATCAACCAGATTTTTTAAAGTCTACAAAGAAAATATCAAAGTTGAACAAAACCTTCAAACAAATGAATTTAACATACATCTACAGAATGACCCACCCAACAACAACACAATACACATTCTGTACAACAGCATATGAAACTTTCTCCAAAATAGACCACACACTAGCAAATAAACCAAGTTTAAGTAAATGTAAAAGAATAGAATTATATCATGCATACTGTCAGATAATAACACAATGAAACTAGAAGTCAATGACAAAATATAGAAACTATGCAAATGCACGGAAATTAAACCATACATGCTTAAATAAACAATGTACCACATTCATGTTAAAAATCTGGTTGATCTGGTTATCATAGTTTTGGGTGTGTATGATGAATTTACTACAGAGGGAAGACCTGTACTATGTGTGGGTGGTGCCCTGGATGGAATAAAAAGACAAAGAAGGAAAGTTCACTGCCTCCTGTCTGCCACACCATGAACTTTTCATCTTCTGTCATGCCCCTTTGCCATGCTGCCCTGCCTTGGAACCTGATGATGAACTGAAACCTCTACAAACTATGAAATAAAATAAACCTTTCATTCTTCAACTTGTGAATGTTGGGTATTTGTTCCAATAATTAGAATATAACTAGGACAGATTTTGGTACCAGAGAAGTGGGGTCATTACTGTAATACTACCTGACAATGTGATTCAGAAACCTTTGGAACTGGGCTTGTGGGAAGAGTTGAGAAAGCTTGGAGATGCTGACTGCTATAATGCTGTGAGCTGAACTTCAGATTCTGGTCAGAGCTCAGACCAGATTATTGGGAGTAACACAGCGGGTAAAGTCAAGGTTTAGGAGGTTTCTGTTGGAAAGAAGGACACTGTTAGCAGTTGAACTACAGGCCATGGTTTTGGCTCTGGCCAAAAATATGTCTGCATTTTACTCATGTCCAGGAACATATCTGGAGGCTGAGTTTAAGGGTGGTGGACTAATTAATCTGGCAGAATAAATTTCAAGACAGTCTAATGTGGAGATGGTAGCATGGCTACTATTAGGGGCTTTTATCCAGTTGCACTTGGAGAATCAAGAGCAAAAGGCCCAGCAGAATGATTTAAAAAGTTTTGAGTTTGACTAGAAAGGAGGCGCCAGCAAAGTTACAGCCTGCAAAGATGGAACAGAGGGGACCTTGGTTGCTGGAAAGATTAGCATTTAAAAAAGCAAATATTTTTGAACAGGACAATAGAAAAGGTGGCCTTGGGGCATCACAAAAAGCAGCAGGACTTTAACCTTTACTCCCTCAAAATTGCAAAGGTGAAAGACAGCTTTGAGAAGAGATCCCCATAGCTTCACGTTTCATTGCTTAGGAGGTTTTTTCCTTAGGATTGGGTTTATAGTGCTCAGAAACCCTATAACCAAGAAACAAAGAAGTCTGGGTACTGCTCTAGCTGGCAGCAGACCTTGGTGCATGTTTTAGATGCATGTGAAATGCAAGAGTTGTAGGGTCAGGAAGGCATTCACCAAGATTTCAGAAGAAGGCCTAGGAGGGCAAGCAGCATGCCCCTGGGAGGGCAGCATGTGAAGCTGTGAGTGTGAAGCTTCAGTGGAAACCTCGGAGAGTTGGAAAAGCCAAGAAAGTGAAATGCCTGAGGAAAGCTGCAAAGAATGAGCAAGCAGGCCAAGAGGAAAGCCATAGGGACTGAACCACTGACAGTGCCATGAGGCAGGGCCGCTCATGCCCTTCAGAGTTCTCATCTTGCCACAGATTTCACTTAATGCTTGACATGGAACTCTAGGATTTAATGTTTGCCAGGCTGGATTTGGGTCTTGCTTTGGTCCTCCTATTCCCTCTATCCCTCTAACTGTACCTTTTGGAATGGGAAAGTTTATCTTGTGTCACTGAATTTTGGAAGTGTTTAACTTTCTTTTCATTTTTACAAGAGATCATATCTAAGAGTTTGCCTTAACTCTCAGAGGAGAATTTGGACTTACACTTTTCAGTAATGTGGAAACTGTTCAGACTTTGGCAACCCTTAGAGATGGACTAAATGACATTTTCATAAAGGGATGTGCACAAATCTTTTGAGAGCTAGAGGCAGTTAGTTGTGGTTTATGTCTAGATGTCTCTCTAAAGTCTGATGTGTTCCTCGGTTGGCTTTTGGGAGGTGAATGCAATAATGAATTAGTCTACTGACTGGCTTAGCATCATTTTGAGTGTGTATGATGGACTCACTGAAGAGGGAAGATCTACCCGGTGTGTGTGTGGGGGGCACCAACCAATAGGCTTATAGCTTGGGTGGGATAAAAGGGGAAAGAAAGAAGATTTGCTATGTCTTGCCTGCTATGTACTCTTTCTCCCTGCCAAGTCCCTCTGCCATGCTGACCTGCCTTGGAACCAGCTGACTAGGGACTGAAACCTCTGCAAACTGTGAGCTGAAATAAACCTTTTCTTCTTTAACATGTAGGTGTCAGGTATTTGTCCAAGCAATGAGAAAATAACTAACATACTAGCAAACAAAATGTAATGAATCATTTAAAAATGTAATAAATCATTAAAAAAAATCATCATGACCAAGTAGGCTTCATCCTAAGGATATAAGAACAGTTTGACATATTCAAGTAAATCAATACATAAACAAAAACTAAGACATAAATTACATGATCATCTTAATATATTCAGAAGATGCTGTTGACAAAATCCAACAGTCTTTCATGATAAAAACACTGAAGAAAATAATGGGACTTTAATCTCAATTTGATGAAAGTCGCTTATGACAAACCAAAGACCAGCATTGTATCAAATGAGGAAAAACTGCTTTCTCTCTAAAATCAGAAACAGGACAAAGATGTGATGCTATCGTCATTCCTGTTCAATATAGTACTCAAACCATTAGCCAGAGCAGTTAGTCAAGGAAAAGAAATAAAAGGGGTATATATAGGAAAGGAAGAAATCAAACTGTCAGTATTTGTAGACGCCATGATCCTCTCCATAGAAGAGCTAAAAAATCTACTGAAAGTCCCTTAGAATTATTAACCAAATTCAATAATGTAGCAGGATAAAAAAATCAACACACAAAAATCATCAGTGCTTCTATAAGCCCATACCAGATCCACTGAGAAAGAAATTAGAAAAAAATGTCATTCACAATAGCATTCACAATAGCAAATTAAATACATCAGAATTAACCTTAGTGAAACACCTCTACAATGAAAACTACAGTACTCTGAAAAAGAAAATCAAAGTAGACATCTGAAAATGAAAAGATATCCCTGTTCCTGGATAGGTAGAATGAATATAGTCAAAATGGCTATACTTTCAAAGTTTATATATAGATTTAATGCAATCTCAATCAAACTACCAGCAGCTTTTCTCACAGAACTAGAGAAAGCAATCCTAAAATACATATGGAAACAGAAAGATGCAGAATAGGAAAAACAACCATTGGCAGCAAAAGCAAAGCAGGATGTGTCATAACCCTAGACAAAGTTACATTGAAAGTTACTGTGATAAAAACAGCATGGTACTGGCACAAAAACAGATATGAGAATCAGTGGAACAGAATAGAGGTGCAGAAACAACTGCAAATGCCTTCAGCTATTTGATCTTTGACAAAGGGGCCAAAAATATAAACTGGAGCAAAGATAGTCTCTGGAATAGATGGGGCAAGAACTAAAGGCTATCCATGTGCCAGGACTGAATCTGAGCTATCTCTTTCACCATGTACTAAATAAAGTCAAAATGGATCAAAAAACTAAATTTTAAGACAGAAACACTTAACCTGATAGAAAACAAAAGAGCTAAAACTCTTGAAGTCATAGGCATAGACAACTTTTTGAATAAAACTCTAGTTACACAGGTACTAAGAATCAGAAAATGGAATTGTATCAATTTAAAAAGTTTTTGCACAGCAAAGGAACCAACCAATAACGTGAAAAGACAACCTACAGATTATTAAAAAATTTTCCAGGTACACCTCACTTAGAGGACTAATATCTAGCATATACAAAGAACTAAAAAAAATTAGACTCCTAAAATAAAATACCCAATCAAAAAAATAAGCAAGTGAAATGAATAGGCGCTTCTCAGAAGAAGTACAAATGGCCAATAAATATATGAAAAATTGCTAAGCATTGCTGGCTATTAGAGAATGCAAATTAAAACAACACTGAGATTCCAGAAAGATTTCACTTTATTCCAGAAAGAATAGTTATAATCAAGAAATCAAATAGTAATGATGCTGGTGAGGCTGTATGGGAAAAAGGAACCTTTCTACATGGTTGGTGGGAATGTAAACTAATACTACCACTATGGAAATCAATATGAAGATAAAAAACTAAAACTAGAAATTCTGTTTGACCTAGCTGGTCCACTTCTAGATCTATTCCTGAAAGAATAAAAAGACATTGTATCACAGCGATACATGCATACACTTGTTTATAGAAGCACAATTTGCTAAATCTTCTAAGTAGCCTATATGGCCATTAACAGATGAATGGATAAAGAAAGTAAACTTGCCGAGTACGGTGAAGCAGCACTCCGGAGGCTGAAGCAAGTAGAACGCAGTGAGTTCAAGACCAGCCTGGGCTACACGGTGAGTTTAAGGCCAGCCTGAACTACATAGTGGGAGCCTGTTTAGGAAAAACAATAACAGAGTAAGCTTGACTCACTGGTAAGAAAATGGATGTACCTTGAGAACATAATGTTACACAAAATAAATTAGACACACAAGCTTAAATGTCTCATGGTTTCTCTTACAGGAGAAACAAAAATTATAAGTAAAGAGCAAAATAAATACTAGCAGGGAAGGGGATCAAAAGATGGTGGGAGGGGTGAAGGGAGAGGAGAAAAAGAAGATGAAAAAAGAGTTAAGATCTGTTGTGTGCATGTACCAATTCCATACAGCAAATGTAATTATAAGGTGCAAATAGGTACTAATAAAATTTTTTAATTGAAAAAATAAAATGCATACAAAAACAAATTATATGTAATTTTCACATGTTATGGTAACAGTACCTACAAATAATCTTACATTCCTACATAACTCTTTTTCTCAAGTGGTACTGCCAATTATATATTTTTCACAGCTTCTAGTGTAAAAAAATATATTTTCTGGAACTTAGATATCTATTTAAAATCTGTAATATTTTGTTGTTTAGCTTTCATATGATATTGAAAATATGCTGTTCAAATTATACTATCTGTGGAAAGTCAGAATTATAAACACAAAATCGCTTCAAGAAAATGTTTAACCTTACTATAACCTCATTTTCAAAATTTTAAGTCATAAGTGAAAGAGTGAACTTCTTAGGATTCATCTGAGGCCTTTACAAGCTTCTTCCATTTGGCGTTCAAATGGGAGAAAGAGATGGGAAAGACTAGTAAGAACAACAATGACATGAATTCATTAGTCAAAATAGAAGGAACAGTAGTTGAAATGTTAATTCTCAAGCCCTGTAACAACAGATTGATATATGATATATGAGACATAAAACAAGACCAGATGCTATGGTTTTCTAAATGCACTTGACTTCCCATCATTTATAACCCAGAGCAGTTTTTGCTGTAAGTAGGTCACTTTCTTGCTCTCATTTACCTGATTCTAGGAAAATGTCCTCAGAAGTATTTTAGAATATGTACTGGTGCTTAACAGTTTAAAAATTAAGATTGCATGAAATCTTCTCTCAACCTCCTTACTCAACTATGTAGTCAGAATAACTTGTAACCTTGATGCATATGTGAAATTAAAATGGACAAGAATTTGAGATCTTTTTTGTAAATGCAAGTTCAGTAAAACCTGTGTATCTATTGTTAACTCCTATGGTTAGTTCTCCATGCTTAGCTATAGCATAGTACTAAGCTCATAATATCACAGTTGGAGTCTGCATTACTATGAATTTTTTTAAAGAGGATTCTTAAACTATGAAAGAAGTTTAATAGTACCTGGGGGTTATTTGTTTTTGTTTGAAGACAGGGTCTTGTTATGTCTCCTAGACTGACCTTAAATTTGTAACCCTCCTGCTAACCATCCTGAGTGATGGTTTTATAAGCATCTGCTACCAGGATCAGCTTTAACAAAAGTTTTGCCTTTTTTTTTTTTAATCTGACTTACCTAATAGGGATTTTTCAGGTTTTATTCTTGTAGATGGGAAAAAAGGAGGAAGGAAAGACAAACAGCTCAAAAGTAAGGATTTGTGAAACAAATCTTTTTACTGATCATATACTCCCCTGTCATTACAAATCTCTTTCTGATAGATCCATCATAAACCAATCCAATCAGAGCAACTCCTGGTATGTACAGGATCAAAGGACGTGAACTTTGTAAACCTAGGTTGGAATTTAAATCTGCCGTTTACTAGCTCTATGATGTTGGACAAACTACTTATGCTTTCAAACCTTGAATGCTTCATATTTAATATGGAAACAGCAATAATACACATGTCATGGATTTTCAGTGAGAATTAAATGAAACAATGCATGTAAAATGCTAAATTTGATTCCTGTCACTTAATAGGTAAGCGATAAACATGCTCAGGTGATACTTTCATTGTACTATGAAGTGATATTCTAATTTCCAGAAATCTATAAGAACAATAATTCTTTTGTATGTCTTTTGCATTTGTACAAAGTCTTCACTTCTCAAGTTTCCAACTATGGCATTCTGTCTAAAATGTTTTTCTTCTCTGACTTGTAAAAAAGGACATGCCCTTATTTCTTTTGACTACCTGGTTCTGTTGTTTCCAATTTCAATACGTATCTGTGGTAGAGTCTTAAAAATCAGAAGTTTATGATCCATTTATGATAGCTATATAAAACCTTTTATGCTTCCATCCTTCTGACTCCAAGATAATTACATTTAAAATATTGATCAATCCATGAAAAACAATTGTGGATATTTTAAGATCATCATTAATATTATCTGTTATTCCCATCTGTCTAATAACAGTTTTTTACTAAATTTATAATCCTCGTGCTCATGAAATTCTAACAACTGAAACATTCTGTGAAACGAGCTGTTGATTTTCTTTCTTTTAAATTAGATACATGTCCCACATTACTCTCCATTCACTATTTGCTTAGAGAAAATTTAGAATGCTGAGTGGGTTTTTTACAACAGAAAGAAACTGATTCAGTAGATGAAAATGAGATGCTGAATCAGACTTGATGTTCTAGAAGTCAATACCTTGCATGTCATCTTTTCTTTGCAAACCATAACTTTCTCTAACCATTTAAGAGCTACTCATCTCCCCCTTTACTGGGGATTGACCACAGGACCTTGTACTTGCTAACCAAGTGCTCTTACCTTACATTCTCAGCCCTTAAAAAAATATTTTTTTTTCAATTTTGAGACAAGGTCTTGCTAAATTGCTTGGGCTAGCTTCAAATTTGTAGTCCTGCTTCAGCCTCCTAGATGGCAGGAATTACAGGGATACGCCACAATGCCTCATAAGAACTGCTACTTTTCATATAAAATTTAATTCATCTAAGCACAGCACATTTACTAACATGTTAAACCGTATTTACTAGGTACAATTGATAGACACGTTTCCAAAACTTGTAGGAGCTTTTCTAAGCAAAAGTAAATGATCCTATACAAAGGCAAAAGCAAGGGTGCCTGGGTGATTTTAGGTATTTAGGAGGGAAATGCTTGCTAACCTTCCTTTCATCTAAGGGGATGGACAAGTTGTAATGGACTGGCAAACCAATGTTGAAACCTCTCCTTCCCTTCCATCCCCTCTCCGCCCCCACGGTCATTGTTTCTGGAACTAGGAAAACAAAACAAAACAATGAACAGAAAGCAAAGCCTGTAACTTGAGTTACAGAACTGCAGGAAACAAGTATACTAAGTTGGCAAGGATGAAAGTCCATTAATTTCAGAATAGTAAACCTGATAGTTTCACAAATCATTTTGCATTCCAGGCGGCTGCTTGTTAAGTTTAAGTACCAGCACATTCTAAGAGCTTTGAATACCCAAGTAAGGCCTGGTGCCAGAACAGGCCCACACCAGTTTTTTTGTGTCTTCTAAATTCTCAGGTTACTGCGGGATCAGAAAAGGGATGGTAAGCAAAGGAGACAAAAAAGGGGGCTCCTCAACAGTGTCCTCTTCCTGTGGTGTTTTGTGAAAACCTAAAGAGATGCTAATGATTCCTAGCTGCCTACAAGCAGCTTTAGAATTCTGTCTAGGTATCCTTGAATCTTTGGCTCTGGGTCCCACCTTCTACATTCCAATCCATCTATCACTTAACGCTGAGTAAACTGGATTTCCGTAGCCTGTTGTCATGGTGTTCTCTCTGTTTAGTATTCAAAGAGCCTTTTTGTCCCCATCCTTGATCATTCTATGGAACTCTTGAAACAGCTAAAATAGTTTAATTGAATGATGTGTAAAGCCATGAAATACAATGATTTTATTTTGCTGTTTTGATGAATAATTATATTTCTTTTTTTTTTTTTTTTGGTACCAGGGATTGAACTCACAATCTCATGCTTGCCAGGCAAGCACTTAAACCGCTGAGCTAAATCCCCAGCCCCAATAATTATATTTCTGCAGTTAAGTGAATCATAAGGGTTTGCAGCACCAGAACCCACATTCATATTTAAAAAAAAAAAAAAAAAAAACCTGTATAGCATTTTCTCTTCATTCCTTAGAAAAATAAGGTCTGTAATACTCTATTTTAATATCATCCCCAAAGTCTGTTTCTGTAGCCAATGCAGGAAAGTTGCCAAACACAGAATGTCAGGTAGGTACAGTGGATTGGTAACTTGGGGTCAGTTTAAACACAGCTGAACTGAAGCAGTGTGGTAATGAGTGTAGACAGCCCATTTGAGGACTGTTGCCAGCATAAAAAGGAGACCTAGAGGGGAAGACTAGCATTGTGCGCTCTCCTAAATGTTGTTTGGAGCCGATGGTTCTCCTGGAGGAGCTTGTCATGCTGGCTTCCCTGATAGGAACGCAGCTGTTGTCATGGAGGATCTCAGGACCTTGTTGCTGAGAATGGCTACAGTTCACTTTGGGGAAGCTCTTTGATAATTGCGTCCTGGCTCCAGAGGGTAAGATTTGTGCTGTTTAATCTTCAGAAGTCTGTCGTGGTGGCTTCCTAGTACGTGTTCTGCTGCTCTCATTGTCGGAGGAGCTCAGGACCTGACCTCATTGTCACTGAGGACTGAGGACGAGTATGGTAGTTTTCATGGGAGCCCTGGTCCTTATCTTCAGTGTCACTTCTTGGCTCCAGTACAGAACCCTCAGCTTTTTGGCACGGATCCTTCACCCTGCTGGCATAGACTTTCTGGCTTCCACTGCTGACCTTTGGGTCTTCCCAGTGCAGATCCATGGGACAGACTTGCATGGGTCATTGTTGTGGGCTCTGGGTTTTCAGCTGAAGGTATGAGTTTGATCCCCAGGACCAAAAAAAAAAAAAATAATGAAAAGGGTTCTAGGTGTAGCTCAGTTGTAGAGCACTCGCCTGACATGCATGAATTCTTTGGTTCCAGTCCCAGTACTGAAAAAAAGAAAAAAGTAATAGTAAATAATTTAATAGTGTATTAGATACTGAATAAAGCAGTAGTAATTTGAATCATGCATGGTTCAAACTATTTTGGAAGAGTTTTTAAAAGTACACCTACTGTTGTAATCTAGGTTGTAAGGAGAACAATTACATACAGGAGACATAATTTACAGTATTATTTATACTGGTCACCCAAGGAGTCAAATATGAAGAAAGTGCAGGAAATCTGTCCACAACACTAAAGATCTAGAAGATCCAGCCAAGGACCTGGGTCCCATGACAATAACCTGCATGAATTCAGCTGAAAACCCAGAGCCCACAACAATGACCCATGCAAGTCTGTCCCATGGATCTGCACTGGGAAGACCCAAAGGTCAGCAGTGGAAGCCAGAAAGTCTATGCCAGCAGGGTGAAGGATCCGTGCCAAAAAGCTGAGGGTTCTGTACTGGAGCCAAGAAGTGACACTGAAGATAAGGACCAGGGCTCCCATGAAAACTACCATACTCGTCCTCAGTCCTCAGTGACAATGAGGTCAGGTCCTGAGCTCCTCCGACAATGAGAGCAGCAGAACACGTACTAGGAAGCCACCACGACAGACTTCTGAAGATTAAACAGCACAAATCTTACCCTCTGGAGCCAGGACGCAATTATCAAAGAGCTTCCCCAAAGTGAACTGTAGCCATTCTCAGCAACAAGGTCCTGAGATCCTCCATGACAACAGCTGCGTTCCTATCAGGGAAGCCAGCATGACAAGCTCCTCCAGGAGAACCATCGGCTCCAAACAACATTTAGGAGAGCGCACAATGCTAGTCTTCCCCTCTAGGTCTCCTTTTTATGCTGGCAACAGTCCTCAAATGGGCTGTCTACACTCATTACCACACTGCTTCAGTTCAGCTGTGTTTAAACTGACCCCAAGTTACCAATCCACTGTACCTACCTGACATTCTGTGTTTGGCAACTTTCCTGCATTGGCTACAGAAACAGACTTTGGGGATGATATTAAAATAGAGTATTACAGACCTTATTTTTCTAAGGAATGAAGAGAAAATGCTATACAGGTTTTTTTTTTTTTTTAAATATGAATGTGGGTTCTGGTGCTGCAAACCCTTATGATTCACTTAACTGCAGAAATATAATTATTGGGGCTGGGGATTTAGCTCAGCGGTTTAAGTGCTTGCCTGGCAAGCATGAGATTGTGAGTTCAATCCCTGGTACCAAAAAAAAAAAAAAAAGAAATATAATTATTCATCAAAACAGCAAAATAAAATCATTGTATTTCATGGCTTTATACATCATTCAATTAAACTATTTTAGCTGTTTCAAGAGTTCCATAGAATGATCAAGGATGGGGACAAAAAGGCTCTTTGAATACTAAACAGAGAGAACACCATGACAACAGGCTACGGAAATCCAGTTTACTCAGCGTTAAGTGATAGATGGATTGGAATGTAGAAGGTGGGACCCAGAGCCAAAGATTCAAGGATACCTAGACAGAATTCTAAAGCTGCTTGTAGGCAGCTAGGAATCATTAGCATCTCTTTAGGTTTTCACAAAACACCACAGGAAGAGGACACTGTTGAGGAGCCCCCTTTTTTGTCTCCTTTGCTTACCATCCCTTTTCTGATCCCGCAGTAACCTGAGAATTTAGAAGACACAAAAAAACTGGTGTGGGCCTGTTCTGGCACCAGGCCTTACTTGGGTATTCAAAGCTCTTAGAATGTGCTGGTACTTAAACTTAACAAGCAGCCGCCTGGAATGCAAAATGATTTGTGAAACTATCAGGTTTACTATTCTGAAATTAATGGACTTTCATCCTTGCCAACTTAGTATACTTGTTTCCTGCAGTTCTGTAACTCAAGTTACAGGCTTTGCTTTCTGTTCATTGTTTTGTTTTGTTTTCCTAGTTCCAGAAACAATGACCGTGGGGGCGGAGAGGGGATGGAAGGGAAGGAGAGGTTTCAACATTGGTTTGCCAGTCCATTACAACTTGTCCATCCCCTTAGATGAAAGGAAGGTTAGCAAGCATTTCCCTCCTAAATACCTAAAATCACCCAGGCACCCTTGCTTTTGCCTTTGTATAGGATCATTTACTTTTGCTTAGAAAAGCTCCTACAAGTTTTGGAAACGTGTCTATCAATTGTACATAGTAAATACGGTTTAACATGTTAGTAAATGTGCTGTGCTTAGATGAATTAAATTTTATATGAAAAGTAGCAGTTCTTATGAGGCATTGTGGCGTATCCCTGTAATTCCTGCCATCTAGGAGGCTGAAGCAGGACTACAAATTTGAAGCTAGCCCAAGCAATTTAGCAAGACCTTGTCTCAAAATTGAAAAAAAAATATTTTTTTAAGGGCTGAGAATGTAAGGTAAGAGCACTTGGTTAGCAAGTACAAGGTCCTGTGGTCAATCCCCAGTAAAGGGGGAGATGAGTAGCTCTTAAATGGTTAGAGAAAGTTATGGTTTGCAAAGAAAAGATGACATGCAAGGTATTGACTTCTAGAACATCAAGTCTGATTCAGCATCTCATTTTCATCTACTGAATCAGTTTCTTTCTGTTGTAAAAAACCCACTCAGCATTCTAAATTTTCTCTAAGCAAATAGTGAATGGAGAGTAATGTGGGACATGTATCTAATTTAAAAGAAAGAAAATCAACAGCTCGTTTCACAGAATGTTTCAGTTGTTAGAATTTCATGAGCACGAGGATTATAAATTTAGTAAAAAACTGTTATTAGACAGATGGGAATAACAGATAATATTAATGATGATCTTAAAATATCCACAATTGTTTTTCATGGATTGATCAATATTTTAAATGTAATTATCTTGGAGTCAGAAGGATGGAAGCATAAAAGGTTTTATATAGCTATCATAAATGGATCATAAACTTCTGATTTTTAAGACTCTACCACAGATACGTATTGAAATTGGAAACAACAGAACCAGGTAGTCAAAAGAAATAAGGGCATGTCCTTTTTTACAAGTCAGAGAAGAAAAACATTTTAGACAGAATGCCATAGTTGGAAACTTGAGAAGTGAAGACTTTGTACAAATGCAAAAGACATACAAAAGAATTATTGTTCTTATAGATTTCTGGAAATTAGAATATCACTTCATAGTACAATGAAAGTATCACCTGAGCATGTTTATCGCTTACCTATTAAGTGACAGGAATCAAATTTAGCATTTTACATGCATTGTTTCATTTAATTCTCACTGAAAATCCATGACATGTGTATTATTGCTGTTTCCATATTAAATATGAAGCATTCAAGGTTTGAAAGCATAAGTAGTTTGTCCAACATCATAGAGCTAGTAAACGGCAGATTTAAATTCCAACCTAGGTTTACAAAGTTCACGTCCTTTGATCCTGTACATACCAGGAGTTGCTCTGATTGGATTGGTTTATGATGGATCTATCAGAAAGAGATTTGTAATGACAGGGGAGTATATGATCAGTAAAAAGATTTGTTTCACAAATCCTTACTTTTGAGCTGTTTGTCTTTCCTTCCTCCTTTTTTCCCATCTACAAGAATAAAACCTGAAAAATCCCTATTAGGTAAGTCAGATTAAAAAAAAAAAAGGCAAAACTTTTGTTAAAGCTGATCCTGGTAGCAGATGCTTATAAAACCATCACTCAGGATGGTTAGCAGGAGGGTTACAAATTTAAGGTCAGTCTAGGAGACATAACAAGACCCTGTCTTCAAACAAAAACAAATAACCCCCAGGTACTATTAAACTTCTTTCATAGTTTAAGAATCCTCTTTAAAAAAATTCATAGTAATGCAGACTCCAACTGTGATATTATGAGCTTAGTACTATGCTATAGCTAAGCATGGAGAACTAACCATAGGAGTTAACAATAGATACACAGGTTTTACTGAACTTGCATTTACAAAAAAGATCTCAAATTCTTGTCCATTTTAATTTCACATATGCATCAAGGTTACAAGTTATTCTGACTACATAGTTGAGTAAGGAGGTTGAGAGAAGATTTCATGCAATCTTAATTTTTAAACTGTTAAGCACCAGTACATATTCTAAAATACTTCTGAGGACATTTTCCTAGAATCAGGTAAATGAGAGCAAGAAAGTGACCTACTTACAGCAAAAACTGCTCTGGGTTATAAATGATGGGAAGTCAAGTGCATTTAGAAAACCATAGCATCTGGTCTTGTTTTATGTCTCATATATCATATATCAATCTGTTGTTACAGGGCTTGAGAATTAACATTTCAACTACTGTTCCTTCTATTTTGACTAATGAATTCATGTCATTGTTGTTCTTACTAGTCTTTCCCATCTCTTTCTCCCATTTGAACGCCAAATGGAAGAAGCTTGTAAAGGCCTCAGATGAATCCTAAGAAGTTCACTCTTTCACTTATGACTTAAAATTTTGAAAATGAGGTTATAGTAAGGTTAAACATTTTCTTGAAGCGATTTTGTGTTTATAATTCTGACTTTCCACAGATAGTATAATTTGAACAGCATATTTTCAATATCATATGAAAGCTAAACAACAAAATATTACAGATTTTAAATAGATATCTAAGTTCCAGAAAATATATTTTTTTACACTAGAAGCTGTGAAAAATATATAATTGGCAGTACCACTTGAGAAAAAGAGTTATGTAGGAATGTAAGATTATTTGTAGGTACTGTTACCATAACATGTGAAAATTACATATAATTTGTTTTTGTATGCATTTTATTTTTTCAATTAAAAAATTTTATTAGTACCTATTTGCACCTTATAATTACATTTGCTGTATGGAATTGGTACATGCACACAACAGATCTTAACTCTTTTTTCATCTTCTTTTTCTCCTCTCCCTTCACCCCTCCCACCATCTTTTGATCCCCTTCCCTGCTAGTATTTATTTTGCTCTTTACTTATAATTTTTGTTTCTCCTGTAAGAGAAACCATGAGACATTTAAGCTTGTGTGTCTAATTTATTTTGTGTAACATTATGTTCTCAAGGTACATCCATTTTCTTACCAGTGAGTCAAGCTTACTCTGTTATTGTTTTTCCTAAACAGGCTCCCACTATGTAGTTCAGGCTGGCCTTAAACTCACCGTGTAGCCCAGGCTGGTCTTGAACTCACTGCGTTCTACTTGCTTCAGCCTCCGGAGTGCTGCTTCACCGTACTCGGCAAGTTTACTTTCTTTATCCATTCATCTGTTGATGGCCATATAGGCTACTTAGAAGATATAGCAAATTGTGCTTCTATAAACAAGTGTATGCATGTATCGCTGTGATACGATGTCTTTTTATTCTTTCAGGAATAGATCTAGAAGTGGACCAGCTAGGTCAAACAGAATTTCTAGTTTTAGTTTTTTATCTCCATATTGATTTCCATAGTGGTAGTATTAGTTTACATTCCCACCAACCATGTAGAAAGGTTCCTTTTTCCCATACAGCCTCACCAGCATCATTACTATTTGATTTCTTGATTATAACTATTCTTTCTGGAATAAAGTGAAATCTTTCTGGAATCTCAGTGTTGTTTTAATTTGCATTCTCTAATAGCCAGCAATGCTTAGCAATTTTTCATATATTTATTGGCCATTTGTACTTCTTCTGAGAAGCGCCTATTCATTTCACTTGCTTATTTTTTTGATTGGGTATTTTATTTTAGGAGTCTAATTTTTTTTAGTTCTTTGTATATGCTAGATATTAGTCCTCTAAGTGAGGTGTACCTGGAAAATTTTTTAATAATCTGTAGGTTGTCTTTTCACATTATTGGTTGGTTCCTTTGCTGTGCAAAAACTTTTTAAATTGATACAATTCCATTTTCTGATTCTTAGTACCTGTGTAACTAGAGTTTTATTCAAAAAGTTGTCTATGCCTATGACTTCAAGAGTTTTAGCTCTTTTGTTTTCTATCAGGTTAAGTGTTTCTGTCTTAAAATTTAGTTTTTTGATCCATTTTGACTTTATTTAGTACATGATGAAAGAGATAGCTAAGATTCAGTCCTGGCACATGGATAGCCTTTAGTTCTTGCCCCATCTATTCAAGAGACTATCTTTGCTCCAGTTTATATTTTTGGCCCCTTTGTCAAAGATCAAATAGCTGAAGGCATTTGCAGTTGTTTCTGCACCTCTATTCTGTTCCACTGATTCTCATATCTGTTTTTGTGCCAGTACCATGCTGTTTTTATCACAGTAACTTTCAATGTAACTTTGTCTAGGGTTATGACACATCCTGCTTTGCTTTTGCTGCCAGTGGTTGTTTTTCCTATTCTGCATCTTTCTGTTTCCATATGTATTTTAGGATTGCTTTCTCTAGTTCTGTGAGAAAAGCTGCTGGTAGTTTGATTGAGATTGCATTAAATCTATATATAAACTTTGAAAGTATAGCCATTTTGACTATATTCATTCTACCTATCCAGGAACAGGGATATCTTTTCATTTTCAGATGTCTACTTTGATTTTCTTTTTCAGAGTACTGTAGTTTTCATTGTAGAGGTGTTTCACTAAGGTTAATTCTGATGTATTTAATTTGCTATTGTGAATGCTATTGTGAATGACATTTTTTTCTAATTTCTTTCTCAGTGGATCTGGTATGGGCTTATAGAAGCACTGATGATTTTTGTGTGTTGATTTTTTTATCCTGCTACATTATTGAATTTGGTTAATAATTCTAAGGGACTTTCAGTAGATTTTTTAGCTCTTGTATGGAGAGGATCATGGCGTCTACAAATACTGACAGTTTGATTTCTTCCTTTCCTATATATATCCCTTTTATTTCTTTTCCTTGACTAACTGCTCTGGCTAATGGTTTGAGTACTATATTGAACAGGAATGATGATAGCATCACATCTTTGTCCTGTTTCTGATTTTAGAGAGAAAGCAGTTTTTCCTCATTTGATACAATGCTGGTCTTTGGTTTGTCATAAGTGACTTTCATCAAATTGAGATTAAAGTCCCATTATTTTCTTCAGTGTTTTTATCATGAAAGACTGTTGGATTTTGTCAACAGCATCTTCTGAATATATTAAGATGATCATGTAATTTATGTCTTAGTTTTTGTTTATGTATTGATTTACTTGAATATGTCAAACTGTTCTTATATCCTTAGGATGAAGCCTACTTGGTCATGATGATTTTTTTTAATGATTCATTACATTTTTAAATGATTCATTACATTTTGTTTGCTAGTATGTTAGTTATTTTCTCATTGCTTGGACAAATACCTGACACCTACATGTTAAAGAAGAAAAGGTTTATTTTAGCTCACAGTTTGCAGAGGTTTCAGTCCCTAGTCAGCTGGTTCCAAGGCAGGTCAGCATGGCAGAGGGACTTGGCAGGGAGAAAGAGTACATAGCAGGCAAGACATAGCAAATCTTCTTTCTTTCCCCTTTTATCCCACCCAAGCTATAAGCCTATTGGTTGGTGCCCCCCACATACACACTGGGTAGATCTTCCCTCTTCAGTGAGTCCATCATACACACTCAAAATAGATGCTAAGCCAGTCAGTAGACTAATTCATTATTGCATTCACCTCCCAAAAGCCAACCAAGGAACACATCAGACTTTAGAGAGACATCTAGACATAAACCACAACTAACTGCCTCTAGCTCTCAAAAGATTTGTGCACATCCCTTTATGAAAATGTCATTTAGTCCATCTCTAAGGGTTGCCAAAGTCTGAACAGTTTCCACATTACTGAAAAGTGTAAGTCCAAATTCTCCTCTGAGAGTTAAGGCAAACTCTTAGATATGATCTCTTGTAAAAATGAAAAGAAAGTTAAACACTTCCAAAATTCAGTGACACAAGATAAACTTTCCCATTCCAAAAGGTACAGTTAGAGGGATAGAGGGAATAGGACCAAAGCAAGACCCAAATCCAGCCTGGCAAACATTAAATCCTAGAGTTCCATGTCAAGCATTAAGTGAAATCTGTGGCAAGATGAGAACTCCGAAGGGCATGAGCGGCCCTGCCTCATGGCACTGTCAGTGGTTCAGTCCCTATGGCTTTCCTCTTGGCCTGCTTGCTCATTCTTTGCAGCTTTCCTCAGGCATTTCACTTTCTTGGCTTTTCCAACTCTCCGAGGTTTCCACTGAAGCTTCACACTCACAGCTTCACACGCTGCCCTCCCAGGGGCATGCTGCTTGCCCTCCTAGGCCTTCTTCTGAAATCTTGGTGAATGCCTTCCTGACCCTACAACTCTTGCATTTCACATGCATCTAAAACATGCACCAAGGTCTGCTGCCAGCTAGAGCAGTACCCAGACTTCTTTGTTTCTTGGTTATAGGGTTGCTGAGCACTATAAACCCAATCCTAAGGAAAAAACCTCCTAAGCAATGAAACGTGAAGCTATGGGGATCTCTTCTCAAAGCTGTCTTTCACCTTTGCAATTTTGAGGGAGTAAAGGTTAAAGTCCTGCTGCTTTTTGTGATGCCCCAAGGCCACCTTTTCTATTGTCCTGTTCAAAAATATTTGCTTTTTTAAATGCTAATCTTTCCAGCAACCAAGGTCCCCTCTGTTCCATCTTTGCAGGCTGTAACTTTGCTGGCGCCTCCTTTCTAGTCAAACTCAAAACTTTTTAAATCATTCTGCTGGGCCTTTTGCTCTTGATTCTCCAAGTGCAACTGGATAAAAGCCCCTAATAGTAGCCATGCTACCATCTCCACATTAGACTGTCTTGAAATTTATTCTGCCGGATTAATTAGTCCACCACCCTTAAACTCAGCCTCCAGATATGTTCCTGGACATGAGTAAAATGCAGACATATTTTTGGCCAGAGCCAAAACCATGGCCTGGAGTTCAACTGCTAACAGTGTCCTTCTTTCCAACAGAAACCTCCTAAACCTTGACTTTACCCGCTGTGTTACTCCCAATAATCTGGTCTGAGCTCTGAGCAGAATCTGAAGTTCAGCTCACAGCATTATAGCAGTCAGCATCTCCAAGCTTTCTCAACTCTTCCCACAAGCCCAGTTCCAAAGGTTTCTGAATCACATTGTCAGGTAGTATTACAGTAATGACCCCACTTCTCTGGTACCAAAATCTGTCCTAGTTATATTCTAATTATTGGAACAAATACCCAACATTCACAAGTTGAAGAATGAAAGGTTTATTTTATTTCATAGTTTGTAGAGGTTTCAGTTCATCATCAGGTTCCAAGGCAGGGCAGCATGGCAAAGGGGCATGACAGAAGATGAAAAGTTCATGGTGTGGCAGACAGGAGGCAGTGAACTTTCCTTCTTTGTCTTTTTATTCCATCCAGGGCACCACCCACACATAGTACAGGTCTTCCCTCTGTAGTAAATTCATCATACACACCCAAAACTATGATAACCAGATCAACCAGATTTTTAACATGAATGTGGTACATTGTTTATTTAAGCATGTATGGTTTAATTTCCGTGCATTTGCATAGTTTCTATATTTTGTCATTGACTTCTAGTTTCATTGTGTTATTATCTGACAGTATGCATGATATAATTCTATTCTTTTACATTTACTTAAACTTGGTTTATTTGCTAGTGTGTGGTCTATTTTGGAGAAAGTTTCATATGCTGTTGTACAGAATGTGTATTGTGTTGTTGTTGGGTGGGTCATTCTGTAGATGTATGTTAAATTCATTTGTTTGAAGGTTTTGTTCAACTTTGATATTTTCTTTGTAGACTTTAAAAAATCTGGTTGATTTATGATAGGTGAGTAAGCACTATAACTGTGTTTACCTGATCTTTTATGTCCACTAGTACTTGTTCTATGAAGTTGGGTGCATTACTGTTTGGTAACTATTATCACTTCTTGTTGGCTTGTTCCCTTAGCCATTATGTAGTGGCCTTCTATTATGGTTTATGTCTGGATGTCCCTTGAAAGGCTCATGAAGTCATGGGGCAGGCTTCTAGACTTTGTGACTGATACATGGTCCAATGCAGGGATAATGGATAATGGACTTGCCCTGGGCAAGTAGTTTGCATACAATATAAGGGAGGGAAAAAGCTTGTTTCTCCTTTTTACCTTTTCACTCTTGTGAATTTTAGTATCTGCCATAGCTGCCATAAATTGTGTCCCATAAGTCACGCTACCCTGCCTTAGAGCCAGCTAAGTATGGACTAAAACCTCCACAAACTGTAAGCTAAGTAAAGCTTTCCTTCTCTAATTTTGGGGGTCAGGTATATTGTTTCAGCAATGGAAGAAAAGTAACAAGACACCTTCTTTTTGTCTTTTGATCAGTTTTGACTTGACGCCTACTTTGTCTATATATAGCCAAGAATAGCAACACTTGATTTTTTTCAGGTCCATTACATGAAATATTACTTTGATTTTTGTAATCTTTGGATTTCTTCTTGGGTTAAATGTATTCCTTGTATATAACATTTTGTTTCTTGACTGACTTTGCCAGTCTGTGTCTTTTTTTTTTTTTTTTAGTCTGTATCTTTTGATTGGGGAACTGAGACTATTCACACTGATAATTATTCCTGATAGGTTTGGCTTACTCCTGTCATTGTCTTATTTTCCTGTTGTTGATTCCCTGTCTTTCCCTTCTAATTAACTTCTCATTCTACCAGGTATGCTCATTCTATTAGGCCTTTTGATACTGTTAGTTTCATTGTCTCTAGTATACCCTCTAGAATTTTTGGACCTTGTTTTGTGTTCATGGATTTCTTTAAGTGTTCCTTATCATGAAAATAACTTATTTCTACATCAATTTGGAAAGATACTTTTGCATGATATATCAGCTAGGGTTGAAATTTTTTTTCTTTTAGGGCTTGAAACACTTCAAGTTCTTTTGGCCTTTAAAGTTTGTGTTGAGAAGTCTGCTGTAATTTGAATGGGTTTGCCTTTATAATTGATTTGTTGCTTTTCTCTAATAACTTTTAAGATGATGTTCTTGTGTTCAACTTCTGGGATTTTGACTATGGTGTCTTGTGGAGAGACTTTTTTTCTGTTCATAGCTATTTGGGGTTCTATGTGCTTCACTTCTGTCAGATTTTTTTCATTTTTGAGAAAGTCTGCTATTACTTCAGTAAAGCAGGTTTTTTTCTGTCATTTGTGCCGTCTTCTGATTTTTCACTAACTTACAACTTGTTGTATCATCTAACAGCTGGTGGATCTATTTTCCCTGTTTTCTTGTTGTTTTTAAAGTATTTTTTAATTAAATGATCACTGACAACAGCCTTATATTCTAATATGATACCATTTCTTCACATTTCTTACTTTTGCTGACCATTGTTATGATAGTATTTTTAATCCCCGAATTGCTATTCAAAGTCTCTTTTGGGAACTCTAATTCTTTTCTATACTGGTAACTCATGTTTTCTACTACTTTGTTTAGCTACAATAGTTTTTTAAGAATGTCTTCTATAGACTCATTGATTATTTGACCCATTATCTGTTTATTTCTGTGAGCTTGCCATATGCCTTATTGATCAGTCATCTCCTCTAATATCGTTTCAAATAATTTTAGCATGTGGCTTTTAGTTTCATCCTCTTTGATAACTCATGGATCAGCTTTGGGGACTTGTTTTTGGAGATGTCTTAGTTACTTCATCATTGCTAGGACAAAACAGTTGACTCCCACAAGTTAAAGGAGGAAAAGTTTATTTTAGCTCACACTTTGCAAAGGTTTCAGTCCATAGTTGGCTGGTTCCAAGGCCGGGTGGCATAGTACAGGGGCATAGCAGAGGAGACTTTTTCATGCATGGCAGGCAGAAAGCAAAAGGAAGTGAGTCTCCCTTTCTCTTTTATTCCAGTCAAGCTATAAGCCAATGGTTTGTGACACCCACATGCAGGAAAGTGGAGCTTTCCATTTTCCACATCCAGACTATGTTAAACCAATTATGGATTAATTTAGTTATCATACAGCCTTAATCCATATTCACATACCCTATAGCCAGCCACTTGCAAAAAGTCCTACCTATGAGTGTATGAGGTTTGGAAAGCTATCTAGAAAAAAAAATGATAGAAAACCTTTTGTTGCTTTGTCTTCTCATGTTCCTTTTTTGTTTGCTTGTTTTCTTGTGTTGAAACTTGTGGATTAATAATAGTAGAAATCTTTTTTGCTAGTATGGAGGCCTGCTTAGTTAATGTGTACTTTTCAGTGGTGTTCTGTTGGTGTGGCTATCAGCCTTTGCTGCCATCCCAGGATTCAACTACCTCTGTATACTTGGGAAAGGAGGTTGCAGTATATATGACTGGGTATTTGGTTCTCCAGGAATGGGCCACAGCACTGTTAATGATCCATGACCCTAAGGCAATCCAGATACTGGCATTCTAAGAAAAACCAATTAATAGCAAAACTTATGTCACCTTAATTGTAGTACTAAAAGCAACATCTATTACAGTGTCAAAGATAAACTGAATATTGACAAAGCCTATGGAACAGTGATTGTAGTGGTTGATTGGTTGTGTCAACTTGAGGCATTTAGAAATTTAACTAAATGGGTTTCGCAACTCTACACCCTAGGGTATAGAAGACCTACCTAGGGTGGCTCATCACCTGGACTATATAAAAGGAAAGGGGGAAAGACAAATGAATTCCATTCTTGGAGGAACTACAGTCTTTGCCTTTGGCTTGGACATCATCTCCTGGCTTCCAGTGCAGACTCTTTCACCTTCTGTTGTAGACCCATTAGCCAGCTGGTGTGGACTTGCATGGGACACTGTGGTGAACTCTGGACCTCGGATTGACTCCTTTGGCCTCTAGCTTGCAGACACCCTCGTCATGCGTCCTCTTCTGACTCTGTGGCTGACCATCCAAAGCTAATCTTGTATTTTTATACATTTGTATTTCTCATGTTACATCTGTTTTCACTAGGAAAACCCTGACTAATACAGTAATGTACCATCTGCAACCTCAGAAAAGAGATGTTACACTAAGACAAAGCAAATATTGATATACTATTTAGCTACAGTAAATATCCACTAAATGGAAAAAGCATAATACTACTAACAATAGAAGCCTATTCAATAGTACTAGCATAATGTTTGCTAGCTATCTAGAGATTCATAAAGCTCTATAGTTACACTAGTAAAAGCAGAGGTGGGGATCTGGAGGATGAAAAAAGTAAAATTTGAGAAATCAATCAATGGGATATGAGAAAGAGGAGAGAAAAGTGAGATAGGGGATCCTATAGAGGTATAAAAGGAAATTAATAGTGTTAGAAAATAGTAACAGGAAAGAACAATCAAGAAAAAGAAGGAAAAATAGAGCAAAGTACAAGAAAGAAGAGAAAAAATTGAGAGGGGTAAGAATGAGAGAAAAGAAACTAAAACAGAAAAAAAGTAAAAAAGAAAATAAAAAAGAAAAAAGAAAAAGAGGAGAAAAAGCCCTAACTCCCAAGAAAACCTATAAAGAGAAAAATAATAAATAGAAAATCAAGAAAAAAATCAAGTCAAAGAAAAAATTTGTGTTTTTGAGTGAGTGTTTTTTTCCTGGGATCCATAGTCCAGAAATTCAGTTGGTCACAATTTTTTCCAACCATTTTTTCCTAAGTCCTATGGAAGACTGGAAACACTGTGAGTCCTTTGGCAGTGCTGGACACAGGCTGTGGCTGTGCCACAGCGGGCAGGGTAGCCAAGTCACCCCAACAACTGAGCATGGGATAATTGTTTTTTCTAAAGAAAACCCTCATATTCAGGTTTAATTGCAGGGTTGGAGCTAATAAGTAAGTGTGTTTTAAGTTGCAGTTTGAGCATTGGGTCTAAAAAGTTTGCATCACTGGTCTAGTTTCTCCTTACTTTCTTTCCAGGTTGAGCTTTTTAGGGAGGGCCTCTGGCTGGTGGTGGTCTTCCATGGTTGTCTCTCAGTCATGTTGGGAAGGTAGCACTGGAGCCCCTGAAGTTGTTGGTCAGGTCTGTACTTTCTCCTTGAGTCTGCAGGATTTTGGGGCTTATGTTTTCTTCCTAGGCATTGTCCTCATCCCGTAACAGGTCAGTTGGTTAATCTGTGCCTCGTGCCAAGAGGAAACAAAATGTAGAGCTGTTTTGGAGTTGGTGTATGACCATACCATGTGGCTGGTATGGGTCTACTTGCTTGCATCCTTTAGTATGCACTTTAAATTAAGTGTGCAGTTTAAAAAAACATAAAAGCATGGAAAGTAGAATAACCAGAATATGATTTTTGAATTTTGCTTTGTCTTTCTTCTAGCTCTTTGTGCTTTTCATAAATGGAGCTCTCAATTTGTCTTTCCACCTTTTCCAGTCCTTTGAAATTCTGATTTCCCCTTGTTTATTTACCTTGGTTCCATCTTATTCATCTTTTGGGCCTCAAATACTTAATTTTGGTCTTTTATTTTTGTCACTCTCATGCCTTTAGCTTCACTTCATATTATTGCTTCCTTTTTCATTCTCTACCCAATCTATTTATCATATCAAAATAGTAATTTAATATTATTATTATTATTATTATTATTATTATTATTTTGGTACCAGGGATCCAACTCATGACCTCAGGCTTGCAAAGGCAGGCGCTTATGCCGCTGAGCTAAATCCCCAGCCCCCAATAGTATTATTTTCTGATGAAACACTTTAAATAGAACCCAGGTTACCAAATGATTATTTACTGGCATAACCACTGCTATAAAACTCCATTTATTTCCTGAAGTTCTGTTTCTTCTGAATCACTATCAATTGAACTATTTCCGATGAGAAATGTAGAGACAAGTCTACATCATTTACTTGTAGAAAGATTTCAGATGTTTTTTCTTTTCAGAGGGGTTTTATTCCAAATTTCTTCATGAAACCTCCTTTATTTGATTATCTCAGCTGGCTTACTGGCTCAGGTGACCAGGTAGGCCTTTTGGGATGGGGTAGTAGAGATTTTTGTAAAAATACAACTAAAAACTTTATTCACTGGGGCAGATTTTCTCAAAATATGACCCCAAACCACCCCTATCTGAGTCATCCCAGATGTTTGTCTGTTAACTGATTGTCTTAAACAACAAAAATATATTTCTCACAATTGTAGAGGCCTGAAGTTCAAGAACAGTATTGGGAGATTCTGTTTGGTGAGGGCATTCTTCCTGACGGGCAGACAGACATCTTCTCATAGTATCCTCACATGGCAGAGATCTCAGATGTTTAATAAAAATGTAAATTCTTTCACCAAAATCTAGAGCAGCTGGATGACAACCTCTATGTCTAAAAATAAGGAATCTGTATTATACCAAACTGATCAAGGGAGTCTACGTAGGATGACATTTGGGAATCCCTTCCTTCTACCAGGTTTTCTAGTGCATTAACCTTGGCTACAGAGCAAACCAACCATTCCCATCCAACGATAAAAACGAAAATTTGGTACCAAGGAGAACTGTCATAACTATTTGAAGAGGTATTTACACATACACACCCACACACACACACACACAATTTCCCATAGTAACCATAATTTGTAATGTTGATTGAAGCAGAAGGAAGACCCAGAAAGGCTACAAAAATTTATTATAATTTCCTGATGGCTTTATTAAATTATTGATAAAGACGTTCCTGCAGGCCAAGTATGATATTTTGTGTTGCTAGGGATTATACAATGCTATCCTGGAATGAAAAGCATATGTTCAATCTGGTCTATTCTGGAATAACCTAGCTGATTTAGTAATTGCTTAAGTGAATGTGTATGGTATGTGGAAAGACAGAAAATTGATGTCTTAGAACCCCGATCTAAGAAATTTCCTAAGGATTTGCTAAATATAAGCATCAGGTCCAAAAGTTGAGGGCAAACTATTGGAAAGGGAATGGGCAGCAGAATTTATTTTGGACTAGACTCTTTATGGTTAATCCTGGTTATCTTATTTAACAGTTTCCTTTCCTATGCAAACACTCCTTAGATAATAGGCAGAAGAATTGAGGTGAGATGTAACCATTCTTTTAGGATGTCCTTAGTAGAGTGCTATTTCCTTATGATCTAAGATTTTCTCTGTTTTAGCATTGAAAGTCCTACATACCAGCAACCCTCTTCACCTCAAGCAAGCTGGATAAATTCATCAACCTAGTGAATTGGAGTAAGGCAAGTGAGGTGCTTAGGTGAACAGATTTTCTCTTTTGTTGTGTGAACATTTTCCTAGTCTTATAATCCTCCTGTTCCTGTCAAATCATTCTTTTTCTCTAATCGGTCTAGTACTCCTAAACCTAGCTTTGCATTAAATTTGAAAAGTTAAGCATGCAGACCCATAGCTGAGCATGGTGGCACACACCTGTAATCCAGGCACTTGGAGGTTGAAGGAGGATCCCAAGTTCCAGTCCCAATTTAGCAAGACCTAGTTTTAAAATTTTAAAAAGGAGAGGGCAGGGCTGACAGTGAAGCTCGGTATGCAGGCCCTGGGTTTAATCCTCTGTACCGGTGTGTGTGGAGAGGGATTGTAATAAAAGTAGAATTTGCTAATCCAGCAACTCAACCATCAAGCTGCAGAATTCTTTAGCCACCAAAGAATGGGTCCTTATACCAGACAATAGATAAAGAGGGGCACGGTCTCATTACTTGCATCTCATCACCTCAATATGAAGGAACTGATGCTTCTTTTGTCTGGGTACTGTCTCATATCATATCACTCCCTGGCGGTCCGTGTATTCAAAAGGCGCTGGGTTTCAGATGTGCTCCCTTGGGGCTTCTTGTGTGCTTGTCCCTCATTCTGGAAAGAAGAGGTAAAAGAAAAACTGAAGTCATCAAAATGCAAAACCTGCTACCAGGTCACCTACTCCGTTCCAGCCTGCGTGGGCTGCTCAGTCTTTCGCTAAAGGATTTTCAGGAGTCGTCCCCTGTACAGAGATGGGGGAGGACGCTGAGCTAACCCTAGAAACTGAAAGCCAGATGGTGAGGGGTGGCCAGGCGTGTCTGCGCTTTGGCTAAAGTACAAACGGAATCAGCGTGAAGATTTGCATGGGGTGCTGAGGGGGAAGTCATAATAAAACCAGCGCCAGGGAAGAATTCCTTTGCACTCTCCTGTTGGCGCCCCTATCCACCAGAGCACGGCCAGTAGAGAGGGCAGTCTTTAGAGACCTTCCCCAATTCCATCTGTGAGATTCAGCAGCTAAACTCTGAGCTTCAGCGTGCGTTGCTTGTAGGTAGACACGTGGGTTGTGCTAAAGCCTCAGCCCAGCAGGTAGCAGACAAAGTAACAGAAGTACGAACACTTTCGCTTCGCTTGGCTAGGCAGTTTCCCAACCTAAACCACTAGGGTTTCCCGGCCAGCAGCCGGGTTTGCGCCTGCGCGGTGTGTGTGTGTGGGGGGGGCTCTTGATCCGGAAGCGTTCTGTCCCTGCCGGCATTTTCTTCCGGTGTGAGGCTGGTGTGGGTGCCTGCTGCAGCTGTTTCTGTCCTGGGGTGAGTAGCGGGTTCCTGCAAGACCTGGCTAGGCGCTTGCAGGGTTCTTCTGAGCTCCCTTAGGGACCAGCTCCGACCCAGGGAGCCCAGTGAAAAAGGTCACCACGCCGTCCTCCCATGCCCCACCTCAGGGCCGCCCCCCAGCGCGCAGCATTGTCGGTAGCGTGAGGATTAACCTCCAAGGGCGTTCTGGCCCTCGCTTTGGCTTCCGGCCCGGCCTAGGCCCTGAGGTCTCTGGCTTGGCGCTGACCCCCAGACTTGTGCCATTCCCAAAGGAAATTCGATGGGCAGCCTGGTTACTGTGGAGGCTTGGGGTCGTCCGGGCGACTCCACAACCAGACTGCTAGGTAAAGGCGGCCGGAAGAAGCCGGGTATGGTTGTTGTACAGGAGCGGTGTTCGGCGCTTGGTGCAAAAGCAGAGATGGTTTCTTCATGGCTGGGCCAGCTTTCTCAGAGGATGGTGATGTTAATAATAACTTTGTCCTCTGTGTGAAGGTTGGCAGGCCCTCGTTGTCACAGGCAGTGTTCCTGGGGCCTTGATGTCTGCTAACCTGGGACTTAGAGCGAGAGAGACTATTTGTAAAACGCTGCATTGACTTGGGAGACACTATAGTAACGTGTGCTGTGTTCTCAGCTCGTAATCTGTCAGTAAGTGGCTCATTAGATGAAATAATAGGATTTCACTGTTTTCCACTCCGAGATGGAGAGTTCTTTAGAATGAAACTATCTGGTGTTCTTGTTTGCCTAGCAGATAACTGAGTTAGTAGTGCTTTGTGATATTTAATGATATATAGCACTAGATATATACATATATTTGCATATATATTTGCAAAGTCATTTTTTGAAGCTAGTGTTTAACACAAGATTGAAATACATACATTGCCTCTCCTGTGCACCTGCAGCTTTTGTATATATTCTGCTGTAATGTAACTGCAACTGCTTTACATTGCAGATATCAATACTACAGAAATGATAGATATGTGTACATTTCACAGATAGTGTAGACATCCTTTAAAGTTACTCTACAAAGCAAGGCGTTTCAGTTTCGTTTTAGGATTTTGAAGTCATTTTAAAGTAATGGGCTATTGTTTTAGAAGTGACGATAGGCCTGGGTAGTGCCATACAACTGCCATAAACCCGGACCTCGGTAGACTGAGGCAGGGGGACCCTATGTTTGAGCCCAGCATGGACTACGTAGGGAGACCCTGTCTGCAGGGGAAAAAAAAAAAAGCGACGTTAGTAGTCCTGAATCTGTGCCATATTAAAGTTAAGAAGAGGAAAATGCATAAACGAATTTTGTGTCAATATTTTTTATAGGATTAAAAATTGTTAAGTATCCAGATGACTTTGGTATGTGCTTTGGTAGCGTCCCTAACTTGTTCATGTAGTTTAGTGAACATCCAGTAGATGGCAGTTTTATGTCTACTAATACTGTACTTCCAATTTTAAACAAATGAAACTGATTTTTTTGGAATGTCGCCACTTCTCACAGATTTAGCTATTTTTTATCTTGCTGATTTATTTCCACCTATCGAGTAGTGACCCACATGATGATACCACACCTTGCGATGGCATTTTTAACTTTACTCTGTTGGAATAAAGACTAAAGTCACATTTTCACTTTCTGTGAATAGTGTCCTGTAACCCATTTTTTGGAATCAATGCTGATGGAAGAAAGCACACTTGGTTATTAAAGAGAGATTTTAGTTAGATGACTTCTTCCAACTGCGTTCTTTATAGTTAATATAACTGCACAAGTATGTTCATCATGTAATTATGTCTTAGCTATTGTACATGTGGTATATAGTAGGTATTATATAGATGTTCAGTGAGTGCTTATGGGATAAATTGCATTACTTAACATCCTTTGGCCAAAATTTTCTTTCCTTTTCCTTTTTTTTCAGAGTCTTAAGATGTAATCCAAGTCTAGGCCGGCCTCAAACTGTTCCTATCAGGATTATAGGAGTACCAAAATGGGGACTTTGTTATTTAGTTGTTATGTTTAAATTAAATAATGTAATTATTGTGAAATGAATGGCTCCTACTAATAGAGAAATAGGGAATCTTGACTTTTCAAATCCTTAGATATCACTTTGTTGGAATGGTTGAAATGAAGGGTTTTTCTTAAGTGGCAGCTTATCTGTTGAACATAATTGTTGAATAGTCTTTGTTTTGTGTGTGATAATTATAAAAATGGACAGATGAATAGAGTATTCAATAATGATTAAAAATGAGATTTCTTAAGATATTTAGTAGGACTAAATGACTAATAAAAGATTAATGTGATTGGAAAGGCTTCATGGAACAGATTAAGCTGGGTTTTTAATTTTGTATAGAATTTGACTAACTCAAGTGAAAAAGGGGAAATGGCTCATGTGGGCAAAGGCAAATAAAAGGCTGAAGGAAAAAAAAGATCCATGTGACATTTTCAGATGCCAGTGACTTCACCTGTTGAGAGTTCCTATTGAGAAATGATGAGAAAGTGCTGAAAAGTGACTCCTGGGAGCTAGATTAGGGAAGTCTTGAATGCTTGGGAATCCTGTAAAGGGAAAGCTGTGAGGTTATTTGATTAGGAAGGAATATATATCCTTGAAGGGAGAAGAGTTCTATAAGAATTTAAAAATGATTGGAGCTATTGTAGGGAGAAGGAGGTGAAGAGAATGTTTAACTTAGTGGTAATGAGAAGAGAAAAAAATTTTAGAACTGGAAAGATCATAGATATTAATCCATGCAGTAACTGATTTTTAGCTGTTATTGAGCGGTCTACAAATTCTTATGTATTCTTTTTCACATGAGTGCAATATGTATTTTACCTTATTTTAATTGCATTCTGGGGATTGTATCCAGGACCTTCACAATGAGCTATATCGCCAGCCTTTGTATTATTTATTTGTATATTTGTTTATTTTGACACAGTCTTTGCTAAGTTACTGAGTTGACCAGGCTGGTCTTGAACTTTCAACACTCCTGCCTCAGTTGCCTCTTTTCTTTCTTAAACATCCAATATGTTCATCAAAGCTTTGTTTTAAGAATTTAATAGCATTTTTGGAACCTGAGATCCTGTTTTCCAAAATATGGTAGTCATATCTCTAACAAGCTTATTCTTTGGTGTATTAATGCCTTTGACAGTGGAGTCTAGACCTACTATAACCTTAGCTGTGATTGTTGAAGCTGCTTAGAAATGTACTGTGTGTACATCATCTTTTTTCCTCTGTTCTTGGGTGAGTGTTTTATTTTGTGGTAGTTTTCTTGGTGGCTCAAAATTTTTGAAAGTGTTGCTTCCTATTTGGCTGGGTTGTTGGGAACAATGGGATGGCTCAAAAAATTAGTATCATCTTTTAATTGAGATAATAACATTTAAATTAAAGCATTCCTTTGAACTTTAAAATAGGTATGAAGGCTAGGGATATAGCTCAGTGGCATAAATGCCTGCCTGGCAAGCACGAGGTTGTAAGTTCAGTTCCCGATACCCTCCCCTCATAAAAAAGAATACTAGTGTAAAATAGATATGAAGAAAAAGTCAACTTGCAGTTTAAATTTCATTCTCAAGTTACTTCGTATGTGACTTTAGTAGAAGAAATCTTTATGATTATATTTGTAAAATGTCTCATCGTTAAAGTGCCTTTCTTAGTTGGATTGACGGCAATATTATTTTTCCAGGCTGTCTGAAATAGTTACTTAAAAGCTAAAAGAATGATTTGAAAACTGTGTTTTCAAAATGAATTATTTAGGACTGGGAATATAGCTCAGTGGCATAGCACCTGTCTGGCAAGTGAGAGGTTCTGAGCTCAATTCCTGGTACCAAAAAAAAAAAATTTATTCTACTATTAGGAATTAGATGCATTTGCTTACTTAACGTTTAAAAACTTGTTTCTCCTTAAAATGAAACACATTTTTTTAAAGGTAAGTAATGGTTGAATATTTAGGGTGGTTTTTTTTTTTTTTTTTTTTTGCTTAATTCAAGCTACTTTATCAGTATTCCAATTTTAATGAATATAGATATTACCTAATGATATTTCTCTTATTTTTTAAGGTTAACAATCAGGATGGTACATGCTGAAGCCTTTTCTCGGCCCTTAAGTCGGAATGAAGTTGTTGGTTTAATTTTCCGTTTGACAATATTTGGTGCAGTAACATACTTTACTATCAAATGGATGGTAGATGCAATTGATCCAACCAGAAAGCAGAAAGTAGAAGCTCAGAAACAGGTATGATTTAAAAGGTTTGAAGATCATTTCTCCTACCACTAGAATATTTTTCCCCTAAATTAAGAGTATAGCAAAAGTGTAAATTAATGAATTCTATAAAACTCATGTGAAAAATTATTGGGACACATTATTTAATTGTATTTTTTCTAAAAAACATTAGCTTATTAAGTCAGTTTTTACTGTATAAGCAATTTCAGAAGGAGAAAAATGATGATTACAAATAAGTTTTTGTTAATATTCTCATTAGGATATTTTTTAAACTTACAAATTAAGGAAGCTAGGTAAAAATTTTCAGTAGACTAAACAAAAATAATTTTTTAATAATGGTGCTTACATTTTGCTTTGTATGATATTTGAAATTTGGATAATGCTGAGTTGTCAATCTTAGACTTAACAGCTATACTAAAATCTAAGGAATTATTTTAAGAAGTTGTTGTTTATTAATATGTTATATTTTTTATTTTTCAGCTGCTACCTCATATGGTCATTTCTTTATTAGGATGACATATTTATTTGGGTTCTGTTCATCCTCAAAATTAAAAACTTTGAAGGAGTCTGTCACCGTTTTTTGCCATTTGAAGACAAGGTGTTCATATTCATGGATTTTTAGATTTGTTCTGTTTTAGATTTGTTCTGTGAGTTGTAACTGATTCATTCAATGAGCATTTGTGCTTGATGCTAAGGCAAAAAGTTAAATAACTTGTTTTGCTGGCATGGTGGCGTATACCTATAATCCCAACACTTGAGAGACCTAGGCAGGAGGATTGTTGTGAGTTTGAGGCCACAAGTGAGTTCAAACCCCCAAAAAACCCCCAAAACAAAACAAAACTCTCGTTTTTCAAAATACTATAGAAAAACATGGGAAATAAGGAGGTAAATAAATGGTTTCTTTACAGTGTTATGCATAGCTCTTAAGTTAGTTAAAAAGTGGACTTTCATGAATTTATTTCTTGAATTTGACATAAAATAGTTGACTAAAAGTTGATCATATCATCAGCCTATTCGTAACACTGTGGAAAGTCTGACCAGTGTAGGTTATTTAAAAAACTCATTTGATGATGTGCCTGAACATACCTTTTCTTCCCCCACCTGAATTGAAAAAGTCAGTTTAAGTTGCAGTTTAGGATTTTGTGATCAGGAGTATGACTTTGTTGTGGTTTTGTTTTTTTAAAGCAAGGACTCACTGTGCAGTTCAGACTGGCCTTGATCTCACTGTGTAGCCCAGGCTGGTCTTGAACTCACAGTGATCTTCCCTGCTAGCCTCCTGAGTGCTGGGATTACAGGAATGTGCCTCTACACCCAGCAGGGATATGCCTTTTTTTTGGCCTTTTTGAGACAGGGTTTCACTATGCAGTTCAGACTGGCTTTGAACTCACTTTGTAGCTCAGGCTGGCCTCAGACTCACAGCAATCCTCCTGCTTCAGCCTCCCGAATGCTGGGATTACAGGCATGCACCATCACAGCCAGCAGGGATATGACTTTTAAAGAGAGATTTTTGTGTTTTTTCTTGGCTTCTAGGATTTGCTGGAATACATACGTATAATACATACAGAAAGCCAAATACTGGTATTAAGTGCTACACGAATGGATCATCATCAAGCTTTTATTGAAAACTCTTATATATAGTATTGTCCTAAATAGCAGATATATAATGTCTCAGGTATTATGTCTGACATTATGATGGTAGAGGAAAAGACAAGATTTATTTTTGATGTAGATTATAGTAGTAAGTAGTCTATACCTATTACTTAATGACAAACCATGGCCTTTAGAGAAAGAAGTGATTGCCAGTGACTGAGGCAGTTGAGTATGTCTTCATGAAAGATTTTGGCTTCAAAAATAGACAAGGACAGTGCTAAGTAGAAAAAATATGAATGGAATCATATGGTAAGGATAATAAGGAACAGTAAATTAAAGGAACAGTAAATAGTTTAGTCAGATTAAAGAGGAAAGTTTATATAATTGACTATTTAGTAGAACCTATAGGAAAAGATAAGGACTACATAATAGAGGGTCCTGAATAAGTCAGGAAACAGACTTTTTCAGTGCCTTTAATTTTTTAGTAGGTAGACTAAGGCTGATACAAAATGCTGCAGCATTTTTGAAGTCTGATATCAACTGTAAATGAGATACACATTTTATTTCTAGTGTGATCCAGTTTCATAGTAACTTACTAGCGTTTAAAACAGCCAGAATGAAAAAAATTGTCCTAGAATTTTACTTGGCCAAGGATTATAGATTGTCTGCATTCCTTTCCTCTTCCTTCCTACATCCCTGACCACCTACTGAATATGCTGTTGACCAGTTAAAGAATTCTATGTAGGGAGTGGTAAGCTATTAAATATTTTTGAGAAGGTGGGTAATATGGAAAACAATCTTAAGGTAATTTACCTTACAGTAGTATATAAGAGGAAAAGGGGTCAAGAGAGACAAGAAGCAAATATGTTATAGATTACAATGGTCTGGTGAAGACTAGAATAGAAAATAGCAAAAAGGAATGCAATAGGTGAAATTGACTCAAATGAATGCAGGATGATGTGGGAAAAGAAAAAATATAAATGCATCAAGATTTATGTACATTCCTCAAAGATTCATAACATCTTTTATAATGATTTAGAAATTGATACAGCAAGTATACAGGATGAAGACATTTAATATGAACATAATGGGTTTATATTGTGGCAGGAATTCAGGGAGAAGTATTCATGCAGTAATTGAAATTACAGGTCTGAGTCTTATCATTAAGGTCAGTCCTAGAATTATTTTTCATTGTCAGATGACCATAAGTAACTGGAGACATTAGAGACATAGTTATCATCTTGGGTGGGTAAAAAGGCTTTTATTTTGTATGTGTGTATGATTCATAGAGCTTTTCTCAGACCACTTTTTCATCTTCCTCCTGCTACCGTCCAGATTTATGCATTAGACAGGTGAGAGCTTCTGATGTAACCGTCATTGTAATAAAGTCCCGTGACTGGATTGAGAGTGATGAGATCCCCACAGATGTTATAAAACAACAAAAATAGTAGGCTGCAGAATATAGACACAACCTTATCATTTAAAGAATGGGAATGCAGTATATAGCCAGGGAAGAATGAATGTATTGATCAGTTGGAGTGGCTAGTACCTGGACTGATTCCTGTTTGAAATAAAAACAACTAAACAAACTGGATGGCTTTCAAAAAATTTTAAAAAGGATTCATGAACTATGAAGAAAGTAAGCAATTTAGGTAAAAAATTACTAAAGGCAAAAATTTGAAAAGGTTTCCACTGGTGGGAAATTGCTAAACCTATTGAGTTTTGAGTGGGTATTTTCACTGCCAAAAAGAGCTCATGTGCCAAGTGTAACGCCATTCGAAGTTGAGGAGTCTACCAGATGATGCCTCTATAAACCTAGGACCACAAAAGTCCTATGTAGTGTTTTATCCAAAGACAGAGATGTAAAAATAACTTAAGATAAATTTAAGTCATGCTAGGTGAAGTGACACATCTAAAGTTTAGACACAGAAAGATGGAATGTAGGGCTGAGGATTTAGCTCAGCAGCACAAGACCCTGCCTGGTAAGTACGAGGTCATGAGTTCTGATCCCCATACTCAAAGAAAGAAAGATGGAATGCAAGAAACATAGAGACGTTACATCTACTGGTGAATTGACTTCCAGTTATGTAGTAAATCTCATTTTCTCTATTATGTTTGTCTTAAAGTTTCTTTTTGTGCAGTTAGCTTTCTTTTTATGTTTGTGTGGCATGCACGTTTCATTGGCCAAATGCAAATTAAAAATCACTTTGAGTTACATTTTTACACTTAATAAAATGACAAAACTGCTGGTCTACTAATACCATGTACTAGAGAGAGAGACTGGAACAATAGCATAAACATGCTGGTAAGAATATAAATTATAATCATTTTTGAAGATACTTTGGCATTATCTAGTAAAGTTGAAAATGTGCATTCTAAATGACCCATGAGTTTTATTTCTGTGCATAACTGAAAGAACCAGGAGTTACATAAATGACTTTTCATAGCAGCCTTGATTATAATAGGAAAAAAGTAAGAATCAATTTAAATATTTGGGTAAATGTTGTTGTATGCATGTATTGAAAAGGAAAAATAATTTTCCCTGTACCCTTTTGAATTCTTGGTTAGGCCTCTCTAACTAAAGACAGACTGACAAGAGAAAAACAGCAGAACTTGAATCATGAAGTGGCTATCATGGAATGTCAGTTTGTAAGAACTAACATTTGGTAACCTGGAAAGTCATGGTGTGCATTATCAGGCAGGTAGCTTATTGAACTGAATCTTAGAAGAGTGAAAAAGTGAACTAATGATTAAGTTAGGATATCACTAAGGAGCAAGCAGTTAAGTTAGTATTGTCTGGATGAGCAAGAAGATAAGAGTGATAAGAAAAGCAGTAAAGGGAAACTAGAGTAGTGTGGTATGAAGCATACTAGGAGAGCACCATAGTATAAAGGCATCTTTTCCCATAACTTCCAGAATGATGGTAATATCAGAAGCATGGTAATATCAGAGGGAAGAGATGAAGTACACTAACCCTGAAAGAGAAGGTTACTGGCTTCACATGTTTCACAGCTAATGGAAGTTTTCATAAGCGTTGTAAGGATAATTTAATAAATGCATTTTAAAATTTTGCATATCAATGGTTTCCTCTACCTACACTTAAACGGGAGGTATGGTCAATTGGTGTGACCCCTAAGAATCAGAAGCTGTCCTTGTTTCTGACTTAGGTTTAATTGGTTCATCTCTTTTTTTCACTCTTGTTAATGCCTTGTGTATCTTTCTAAAATTACTCTTTCAAAGGACACTCTTATGAACCTTGAATGAAATGAGTGTTCATAATATTTCCTTTTCTGTTGCTTTTTGCCAATTCCTCTTCTCCACTCCAGGCAAAAGTACTACTTAACTGTTTATGACTTACTCAACTTAAAATGAAATGGCATAAAAGGATGATGAAATAATTGAAAGAGTAAAAAAAGAGCATGAAGCAGTTAATTTACAGTAAAAAGTAATTTCCCCTCCTTAATCCCTCCCCTGCACACATTCCCTGTCCACCATGTTTTCTCCACAGAGAAAACAACTTGGAGAGACCCACTTTAAGAAACAACCAAACATTGTTGAGTTGAAAATATAAGTGTCATTAAATTATAAATGATAAGATAGTATATAAAGATAAGCCATTTTTACAGTAGTCTAGTCATATTTTTATTTTTCTAGTTAAAGTATTTTAGAATTAGAAGCTCACTTAAAAGTCAAAACTAGACAGTTGGATTACTTATTCCAGGGACATAGTTTGGAGGTAGTTATAATGTGTGTTTTGGTACTTTTTTTCATGTATTATTTTCTGTTCTATAAGGGATGTTAGTGCTTCGGGAGACCACGACTTTCAAATTAGACAAGTGAGTGCCAGCCATGAAGTAAGGAGCACGATAAATGTTAATTTCTTTCCCCTTTATGTCAGTGTTATATTATTAACAGCCTGAACCCACTGTTAACCTGGAATGCTGTTGCAGAAAAGAGACCCTAGGTAAACTAAAAGATGTAGCATTTTCTGTTCTATAAACAATGTAATTTATTATTTAGGAAATTAGGGATGTCAGTAAAAACTCTTGTTTAAAACAAGATGTAGTTGTGGAACTGAAATATTTTCAAAGTAGCTAACTAGTAAGGAAAAATCAGGGTTTCTTAGCTCAGGTACCATTACTTTTTTTAGGCCTGATAATTGCTTGGGATGTAAGGAGGAGTCCTTTCCCATGTTCATAGAAGGATAGAGAGTGTCCCTCCCTTAGCTCCCTAGATCCTCATAGGACTGCCTTCCACAAGTATGATAATCAGAAATATTTCCAGACACTGTCAAATGCCCCCTGGGGCACAGGAAGAGGCACAATGTCCCTAGTCAAAATCTTCTATTTTAAGAATGTTGTTTAAAAAGAACACATGTAGGATGGCTTCACTTTTATAGCAGCATTATAAAAAAAGAATAAATTGATGTCTTTGCCATGCCCAAAAAGGGTACTTTTCACAGCTCACACATAAAAGCTTATAGGCTGTGAGAAAGAAGGTATTTTAAGAGAGGGGAACCTAGAAACCTGAAAAGGGCTACATTATGTCTTGGAGATTTACGGAGATAAGTAAGTAGAAAATACGTCCTTTGTGATTATCTGATATGGTTAATAACACTTTTTGTTTTTAAAGCAGTTAGTAAGATATGATAAGCACACAGTTCTTTTTTTTTAAAATTTTATTTAAAGAGGAAAAAAACAAAACAATAAAGGGTAGCAGCAATACAGAATTCCAAGGAGAAAAGAGAAGAACAAAAAAACCTAAGAAATCATTAGTTGATAAATTACATACTGTCATCTTGGAAATGGTTGTTCAATTTACAAAATTAAAACATACAAAGTACACATTCAAACAATGAGACTGTTAACAGTTCTGCTCCACGATCTAACAAAACAAAAAAATATGGAATGCTTCACGAATTTGCGTGTCAGCCTTGTGCAAGGGCTATACTAATCTCTGTATCGTTCTAGTTTTAGTATATGTGCTACCGAAGCGAGCACAACACACAGTTCTTTTAATCTCTTAGTTGGTCTATAAATACCTGTCCTGTGGTAGGAATTTCCTTTTAGAGGAACCATATCCTTAATAAACAGCAAGATGTTATATAATTGAAAGCATTTTAAGAAAATATAACAAAAAATAATTGAACTTTTTGGAATGTTTTAACAGACATTCATAATTGAATGACTTACTAGAGCACCTTCATTTCTAAAATGTGCACTTATTTGAAATTTGAATGTTATATATAGATTTTTGAAGACCTCAGTGTTCACAAAACCCCTTTTATGGAGAAACCAAGTCAGGTATATGTGGTGTTTAGATTATCGGCTGCAGAGTTGGATTGTTGAGGTTCAGATCTGGCCTCTTCTATGTGCTTTTCATCTAAAGCAAATTATTTATGTTATGCTTCTGTTTCTTTTTCCACTATAAAGGGAATATTGTACTTTTGTGTGGAATTCAGTGAGTTCATCTGTTTCCTATGTTTTAACATAATCTTGGGACATTCAGAAAATGTCATTTTTATTACAATTGAAAGCTGTTTGCATTGCTTGAACTCGTAGATTTGAAGCTAGTTATACCTACTCTAAGAATATATAGGTTATTTTTATTATTTTCAGTTGCTTATGACTGAGGCAACATCCCCCCATGCTCACCCCCCCCAAATTGAAATCAAGTATGTATAGGCATCTACTGTAGATACCTGAGTAGTTAGAAGGAAGCTGATTATCTTTTTCAGATATCCTGTTAATTTAGGGAAAGAAACTCCAGTTGCACATTCCTTGACTCTGGACTTTCATCTTGAGGTTTTACCTGTACCTGTTGTGATAATCTTTCTGGAAAGAGAAATCAAAATATATATTAGTGTCTCCTCAAAGCTACATTGGGAGGTACAGATCATGTATCTCTCTAATCATGTATCCTATTGTCTCATTTCCTAGGAGCTAGTTAAATTGCTCTGTTTCTGTAGGGTGGAGCCTCAAATTTTCTCTTCTCTGATGTGTTCACAGCAAGAAAGGATAAGACCAACAGCCCTAAAATATTGTTGGAAAATTCTTTAATGTCTGTTCATTGCTCATTACGCTTCATCTTTGAGGCATCAGTATCTAAATATCAAAATAAAGCATGCTTTTTTTTTCTTTCTAGGCAGAAAAACTAATGAAGCAAATTGGTGTGAAAAACGTGAAGCTTTCAGAGTATGAAATGAGTATTGCTGCTCACCTAGTAGACCCTCTTAATATGCATGTAGGTATTTTTAATCTTATGATTTTGGGGGCGGTCTGCCATTTTATGTCAAAGGTCTGGAAGACTAGAGTAGTTTCAGTGATACTCTAGGAAGAGTCATAAAACAGCGTGTAAGTACGTTGTCGTACTCACAGATGTGATTTATTACATTGAGTTGATACAAGGCAGAATCAAGGAAGGGTAAAAGGAATGGAGATAAGTTTGGAGAAAAGCAGGCCCATCATCTAAGAGTTGTATCTGTGCTCACACCGGATATGCTTAATTACCATATCAACAAGTTGTGACGATACATGTACAGTGTTGTCAACCAGGAAAGCTTACTTGAGACTCTTTAGGAATTTTACCTGGGACTGGTCATGTAAACTTCTTCCTTAGATATATCAGAAGTCTAGACTCCCAAAAGGAAAAAGGACATTGACCTTACACCACATTGTTTTTGTTTTTTTTTTTGTTTTTGGTACCGGAGATCGAACTCACGGCCTTTTCACTTGCCAGGCAGGCGCTTAAGCCACTGAGCTAAATCCCCGGCCCTACACCACATTGTTGATAATCGAGTTTAGGCACAGTGAGCTGTTCTTGTCAGGAAGTGATAAGAACTCTCCCAAAATCTAATGTCCCAAATCCTAGCCAAGGACCAACTTACAAGCAGGCCTTTCTGAGTATAACTGTCCCAGACCTGTGTTAACTCTTTTGCACATATTGCTTGGTACAACTTGGACTTTTGTGTATTTGTGTGAAATATAAAGTTTATGTCATGTGGATATTTGATTTGTGGAGTTTAGATTTTAATGATATGGTAGACAACACCTGACCCCAAATCTCAGGTTTTCCGCTTGTGGCCTTGATACATGATCCCTCCCCACTTTGAAACAGAGTCTCACTGTGTAGTTTAAGCTGGCCTAGAGTTCACTCTGTAGCGCAGGCTGGCCTCAAACGTACTGTAGTTCTCCTCCCACTGCCTCCTGAGTGCTAGGATTACAGGCATATGCCACCACACCTGGTTGATTTCTTCTTTAAAAGATCTTAGTTCCCACAAGTATAATCCAAAGATAATATAACGAGTTTTCTTGAGAATTAGATATTTTGGTGGTACTGAGTATTGAACCCAGGACCTTGCACTGAGCTACATCCCCAGCTCTTTTTTAATTTTGAGACAGAGCCTCACTAAGTTCTCAGGCTGTGTTTGAACTTGTTGTTCTGCTGCTTCAGCCTCCTAAAGTATTGGGATCACAGGCATGTGCCATCAGGCCTGAGAGGATCAGAATTAATTTATAAATCCAAGGTATTCTATGAGTATTTCATGGTGACAGATACAGTAAAATATAGTTTTCTAATGCAATATTATATTTATAGGTTAATAAGTGGAATTTAATGTAATAGCCTTGCCTTCAAATCTAGAAAATAAATATCTACAGTATCCTGTAATATCTGTGTATACAAGGACATACACTCTCGAATTAAGCTTTCATTTCAGTTTGGTTCATGAATTTACAATGGCACCTTCTTGTGTTCTAACAGAATAAGTCTATACTGACACAGCATTTTGTTGCAGCTAAAATAAACATTATGATTTTTCTTCAGATGTGGCTACTGGTTCGAATTTTTCCCTCTTTTTTCCACCATAAATTATAAAGAAAGTAAATCTGAAAAAAAAAAAGTAAATCTGCTCTAAAACAATGATCTTACTGGCCATTTTATCAGATTAGAGAGAGATTAATTTTTCTTTTTAAGTCCATGTTAATTTCATCCCTCACCTCCAGTTTTTTTTAAAGTTGTATGAGGTTTTGCTTGTCTGTGTCCCCATACCCCTTACTAGGATATCACCCAGTCTTTTTTTTTTTTTTTTTTGAGATAGGCTCTTGCTAAGTTGCTCAGGTTGGCCTTGAATTTATTTTAGCTTCTTGAGTAACTGGGATTATATAGATGTGTGCCAGTGTGTCTGGCCTTTGTCTTTTTTGAAAATATATACACAATACTTACTGCTTAAAAAGATGCCCTATAAGACTGGATAGTTTTATTTTAGATGAATGAAAGTTAGAAACCTAGTTTGATGGGTATAAACCTTACTTTTAGAATTCCTATTATATTTGACTGCACCCTATGCGAGCTAGGTACAGTCCTCGTTTTGAGCTCTTCACCATTAATCAATGTTAAATTACAATGGTATTTTGGTCCATAAACTTACTGTTTTCATGATTCTGGTCGCAAACCGAGTTGGACAAGAATCAAATTCAGTAGCTAGGTTCAATGTTGACCTTATGGGGAAATTTGATTCAATTCTCACCCAGTTTGTTTGTGAACAGAATCATAGAGAGAATTAAGTTCCCGAAATGAGGTACCACTGTTCTTGAACTGAAGCACCACTATATCTGTCTGACCTGGTTCTCCTTCTTCTGGCAGGGTATTTCCTCCTCATAAATGGATTGAATTCAGACTATTAGATTGTTGCAGATTTTTGAGTACCTGACACCTCACCTACCTACTCCCTTCCCAGCTATGTTAGGGATGGAACACAGGGTCTCCTATGTGCTAGCCAAGGGTTCCACCACCTTTAGCTCTAGCATTTTTTTAATAGTAGGAAACTAAATGTTAAATTCCTTTCTTCAAGTGTTACACAGTTTATTAATTTTATTGTTGCAGTAAAAAGTTTTTATTCATGTTGACATATAATTTTAATCTTTTTTTTTAATGGGCGATTATCAGATTATGTAATGGTTTGTGAGTATTACTTGTAAAATTTGTGTTGACCTTAACTTTTGCCAGGTTACCTGGAGTGATATAGCAGGTTTAGATGATGTTATTACAGATCTGAAAGATACGGTCATCTTACCTATCAAAAAGAAGCATTTGTTTGAGAATTCCAGGCTTCTGCAGCCCCCCAAAGGTATGTATAATATAATGCATATTTTCCTGAAACGTCTTATAAACATGCGTTCAACTATTCCATAACTGATTTTTGTGAAATTAGATTCTAAGAGAATGCCAAGATCAAATGGGCTCTTTTATTAATAGTTTAAAATAATTATTGTGCATTGTTCATGGTACTAGGGATCGAACTTATGAGCTCGCATTTGCCAGGCAGGCACTTATGCCATGCTTCTGAAATTTAGATAAATTCTTTTCCTGTAGTTACATGTCAAAATAATCTCTATTTAAAACCTCTTTTTATTGCTGCCAACTAAATTAAAATTTAGGAAAGTAAGATTTAAAAAATATTCAAAGCCACAATATATTCTTCCCTCAAGCCATCTTTTCATTGTTTTACAACTCTATTGTATTTCTTTTTCTTCCTAGTGATCTATTTTTAGATTGTAGCAATTATTTTTTGTGGATAAAGGGTTTTGAGATGGTAATACTATGAAGCTCTGGTGGGCATTGAACCTGAGTCTCCTGCCTTATCTTCCCTAGTCCTGGGATTACAAGCATGTACCACTATACCCAGTTTGTAGTGAACCTTTATAGGAAATACTGAACTGCAGATGAACTGGAAATGATCGCACTCTCCTTTTGGAGGGGTGGTCCTGGGGGTTGAGTCTAGAGCCTTTGCAATGAGCTGCATTGCAAGCCCTTTTTTTTTATTTTTTATTTTGAGGGAGAGTCTCTGTCAAGTTGATAAGTTGTCAGGTTAGACTTGAATTGGTAGTCCTTTGCTTTAGCTTCCCAGCATGCTGTGATTACAGGCATATGTGCTGCCAACCCTGGCTAAGTACAACTATTTGTGGGAAACCTCCTTATTTGTAATTAGTTGTACTTTGGAAACCTTGGAATTTAAGAGTTGTGGTATTTATAACTACATCTCTAAATGTAATCCTTTTATTCTTGTTTATACAGACATTAATCATTCTTAAAGCTTACTAGAGGCAATTCAGATAGCGCATACATGATTATTTACAAAGAGAAAAGTTGTAAATTTGATACAAACATATAAATATATATATTTATATACTTATTTCTTGGCTATATGTCTAACACATTGAATTATGCGTTCACGATGGTGAAATGTAATTCTAAGCACCTGCAGTCAGCCATGTGTTTTCAGCTTTAAATAAAATGACATTAGGCTATTATTATTTTTTGTTTTACATGCTTATCCAGAGAAAAATTGTTGCTAGAAGGTTACTACAGATTATAACAGACGTAAGTAAATTTTAAGCACCTAAATGGACTTAATTAAAAATGGAAGGCCATTTGAAAATAGTAGCATATATCGGTAAAGCTTAGGGCTTGAAATTTAAAATCAACTTTAGAATTAGATATGGTTGTCATACTTGTAATCTTAGCTCCCTGGGAGGCTGAGGTCACAAGTACTGAAAAAAAAAATCAGCTTTAGAAAAGTTTAGTTTAAAATTCAGTTACTTGATGTTATATCCTAAATCTCAAAGAATTAACACCAGTAGAAAAATCTGTGTACACTTGAATATATTTGAGCATTATTTTGAAATGCCTATTATGGAAAGAAAATTCAGTAATTATAGAAATAAGCTTGAGTTTTTCACTTTAAAAATTAGAATTTTATAGTGGAACATTTATACAAATATTTTTCTTATTTTGAATTTTATTTTTACTATATTAGGAACATTTTAGATACCTCAATAACCCCAGCACACCATCTATAAATACTGTCATTCTTGAAGAACTATGACATGAGAAGAGTTGAGCTTTGAGTTAAGCAGCTATTTTAAGAAATCTACAAGTTGGGTATGGTGGCACACACCTATAATGCTGGTATTCTGGGATCCTCAGGCAGTGGGGATCACAAGTTCGAGCTTCGTCTGGGCAGTTTGGCAATGTATGAGACCCTGTCTCAAAATAAAAAAAGGCTAGAGTTGTAGCTTAGTATGAAGGCCATGAGTTCAATCTCTAGTACTGCTAAAAAGAAAGAAAAAAAAGTCTAGAGATTGCAATTTTCATTAAAACTATGTAGATTATTTATAAACAAGCTCACATTGCTTTAGAAAATGTGCTTCATTTCAGCTGAGAAACAGTGATTTTGAAAATGTTTAAGACTTCAACCTGTTTAGATCTTTTTTAAATATATTACCTTAAGTTGTATTTAGCTGTCAGTGCTAACTATACGTTAATAACACAAATTAATTTGGAAATTAAAACAAGAGTAACTAATAATTCTGTATTCCTTTAAAAAAAGATTATTATCCATGTGGAAAAGGAAGATGTCCTTTTGGCTAAACCAACAGCAAAATGATGTTTACCACTGTTTGTTTTTAAGTTATTTATTACCTTAAGGTGTTATCAAGGTACTGTAGTGCTCTCTTAGCTTGTGAAGGTGGAATTGCATTAGATGACTGTTATTCCCAGTCATTGACAAGAGTGATGTGAACTTGGATGATGGTGTTTAATATCCTGAGCAGAGAAAGTGCAGGGATGCTTTCGTCTCTAAATGTATTTCTTCAGTGACAATTTAGAAAATAGCGAGTTTCTTGCTAATACCTTGTCTACTGTAAATAAAGTAAATGATTAAATACTGGGAATGTTGTAGTGTGGGCAGAATTAATATCATTTTTAACATAAACATCTCATTTTCTTAAAGGTACTAATAAATTAACATTGATTTCTAGGCGTTCTTCTCTATGGGCCTCCAGGCTGTGGTAAAACATTGATTGCCAAGGCTACAGCCAAAGAAGCTGGCTGTCGATTCATTAACCTTCAGCCTTCAACACTGACTGATAAATGGTATGGAGAATCTCAGAAGCTGGCTGCTGCTGTTTTTTCCCTTGCCATAAAATTACAGCCTTCCATCATCTTTATAGATGAAATAGGTATGATTTCCATGTGAGCACTTGTATTTTATTTACTTTAATTTTTTTTTTCTCGATACCAGGAATCGAACACGGGACCTTGTGCTTGCCAGGCAGGCACTGTGCTGCTGAGCTATATTCCCGGCCCAAAGTGAGCACTTTAAAAAGCCCTTTTAAAGGTGATATTTAGATAACCAGCTTTAGGTCCTACTCATAAAAGGTGTAATCAGCACTATAATATGTTGTGTATTATTTCAGTGTTACAGAATAAACTATTGCCTATTCATTTTCTCCCTTGATAGACAGGATTTTTTATCTTTTCTCTTATAAATGGTATGCATGGGCATACATTGCATGTATATTTTCTCCCTAGAAGTTGAACTTTATCAAGTTCTTTGGATTAACAGTTGTCTCTAGACTCCCTCTAGTGTGTAGTTTGTTGCCTAGCATACTCTTAAGATTTATTTTTTCAAGAAGGAAGGGAAAAGAAAAAAAAAATTTTTATGTATAATATATACATTTTAGGTATTGTATATTATGTATATTTATTGTATAGACATATGTCTATATATATTTGTATTTTTCTTAATTTTTGTTGATGTTGATTATGATTACATATATTTTCTAGACTGGCTTATGTTTTTATTTATGAATGCTTTTTTTTTTACAGTGATTTAAATTTTTTTTTTTTTTTTGGTGGTATTGGGGATTGAACTCACAACCTCACACTTGCCAGGCAGGCACTTAGGCCACTGAGCTAAATCCCCAGCCCCAGTGATTTAAATTTGAATGTAGTTACCTTTAGCAATATTTTTTATTGGTGGTTTATGCATTTGATGTCTGGTTTACAAATTCCTTCATAATTCCCATAAATACTTTCTTTTAAAAACTTAGGTAAATAATATGAAGTATTAATCTTATTTCATTCTTCATTAGGGTAGTCAATTTATAGAACAGACCATCTTTCCTTATTTGTCACCACTTTTATATAGAAGTTACATGTTCTGTTTCTTCAAATGAAAGATTTTGCACATCTACTTGTCTTAAAATTCTAAAGCTAAACATTTCTGCCCTCCTCCCAAACCTTAGAACTGTTATGTATTAATAATTTCATAGTTTATTTTCTTAAAATCCTTTCATATTATCATTGTATAGTGGAACTGCTTGTTTAGATAACTATTAGCCTGTTCTGAATTTAATTTTTTATTGAAGTCTTTTAAAGTTTTTTCAGCAAAGGTTATAAAGAGTAGATTCTTTTTGTCATCTCTTAAATGATACAGAATTATTTTCCTTCAGCATTTTGAAGTTATAATTTTGTTGTCTTCCAGTCTCTTTAAAAAAATTCTGCTTATTGCCTAATATTCTTAAATAATCAGTGTATCTTTTCTCCATAATTCCTGTTAGATTTTTATGTCGTCCTGCTGTTTGCTATGATTTTTCCAAGTCTGGATTTGTGTTTGTCCTGCTGTCTCTTAGTGGTTTCTAAACTGAGAGTTTATGGCTTTCAGCACTGCAATTCTGGAAATTTTTCTTATCTTTCTTTGAATGTTGCAATTCTCTAATTAAATTGTTTTTGTCTTTTTATTTAATTTTGAGTCATTTCCATAGTTCTTGCATCTAGTTCTTTTTCACATTTTGTTTTTAAGATGTCCTGTTTTGGTTTTTCTTATTTTGACATCCTTGAGAGTAGAATAGCATGTTATATTTTAACTGGTGTATTTTTTTCTTTTAACATCATAGTTTAGTTGGCAGTACTTTAAATTTCTTGTTGGTATACGTACAACTTGCAAAATCACCCAGATGTTAATTAGGTTATAAAAAGTAGTTCTGTCCTTGGCTGTATTTAATCTCAGCCTTTGCATTGATTATATTTGAACTTTAGAGTTCTAGTCAGTTCTTCTTAAAATTTATCCTTTTGTCACTTTTGTTAGAATTCTGATCTCTTTTATATCTTCGCAATTTTAAACATTAATATTTTGGGTTGCTCTGTTTGAAATTCTAATTCTCCTTTATGTTGTTGACTTTTTTTTGCATATCTATTTCTGTTTGTGAAAGTGTGGCAAATGTGCTTATGTGGCAAACAAATGTCAACTCTGCTATGCAAAAGACAAGATAATCTGCTTTGTAATTAACTTTATAGTTTATTTGCATACAGACAACATGCTATATGGGAAAAATTACTAATCAAACTACAAGTATTAAATAGTGAAAAATCAACAGTTTATAATATTTTATTTAACAATCTAGGAAGTTTGCAGCCATCAGAAGTTCCAGTGCTATCTCAGGTGTGATGGGAAATTGGGGAATCTCGGTGGAGCTGTTAGTGTAGTGAACCTTATAGGTAAAATACATGCAGACTTTCGAAAGCTCATATGAAAGGATCTCTAAAATTGACCTCATTGATTTTGTCTTCAGAAAACTGACCTGGGCCACTCAACATGGCTTTTATTGTTCCTGATGTTAGTGCATGTTCTCTGTTTACAGTAAATACATGACCATCAGAAGATACCACTTTGACATACATAGCATCAGGGCCTTCACAGCCACCATAGGTTTTCTCCTACCCATCCATTATGTTGTTAATTAATTCCGCTTTTGCAAGAACTTTAGTAGTTTCTCATTGGCACCACAGTGACTGCAGCCAAGTCTCTCCTTACTACCAAAGCCCCTACTCCATGAACACCCCTTTACCCCTAGCTGCCTGCCCATGTGTGTTCGGGGGGGGCAGTCCTAACTCCTTCGTAGTGGTTTCCATACACTTGCTTCGATAGCACATACACTAAAGACATAATGGTTTCTTTGTCTTATGTTATTTATGACATTGGCTTGTTTTTCTGTTTGTATTCTTTTGTCTTTTTGGTTTTTTGAGACGGGGTCTTGCTGTGTGGTTTATGATACCCTTGAATTCACTGTGTAGCTCCAGCTGTCCTTTGCATATGTGATGATCTTCCTTAGCCTTCCAATGTTAGAATTACTGGCGCATGTCACCATACTGGCCTAACATTGGATGCTTTTAGGTTTGTTTTTATCTGAGAGCTCTGTATTACCTAAAAAGATCCAAAGTGCTTATGCTGTCTTCTGCTTAGAGATTCAGGGGTCTGATCATGCAGGAGCAATTCTTATGATAATTCAGTTTAGGTGCTCCTAGACTAAATGGTAGTACAAATTTAGACTTTGTTTCAGTTACTTTCTCATTGCTGAGAACCCCCAAATAGGCAACCCCCAAAGTTAGAAAAAGGAAGAGTTTATTGTATTTCACAGTTTGCAGAGATTTTAGTTCCATGGTTGCCTGACTCCAAGACAGAGTGGCATGGCGGAGGGGAGTTGCAGAAACAGTCCATGGCAAAGCAGGGCCAGCAGAAGGCAGCAGGCAGCCAGTGACAAGTGTCCTCTTTCTGTCTTTTATAGTCTATGTAGGCCACCTGCCCTCAGGACAAGTGATGCTCAAATTTCAGATGGGGCACCCTTAATCCCAGCATCACACACACTACACTCAGCCACCTCTGGAAAAACTCCACCTGTGACTGCATGAGACTTTGGAGGGACATCTAGACACAAGCCATGACAGATCTTACACCTATGAAGAGACACCCTACTCCTACCTGGCTCTTTTTTTGTGGGGGGAATACTTCTCAGAATCTAGACAGAGATAAGATTTTCTATAGCATACTCATAATAGTGAATGGAATTTTTTTTCTTGTCTACCCTGTGAGTGTTCTTCCTTCCAAGCATCTTGGCTTCAGTTTATGTGTGGATATTAACAATAAAGCAGAATCTTTCAGCGCCATACATTCACATTTGTATGCATGACAGTGGCATAAGAACCTCAACGTCTTTTCCACCCTTACTTTTAGTCCTTTTCCCCCTAACATCCCAGATTTGTTTTCCTTTCTTTCTTGTGGTGTCAGATCTTTATTAACGAGTTTTTGAAATAGATCTTTTTAGAATTCCCAATTATAGCAATTTATAGACCTGAGCAAAAAAGTAAAGTTTCCATATATACAGTTTCCTGTTACTGTGTATTAGTGTGATTCATTTGTTGCAATTAATGAACCATTACTTTAATGTATAAGCCCATACTTTAACTTTCACCTCATTCTTTGTACAGTACAGTTCAATGAGATTTGACAAATACTTAGTGTCCACTGTGTACTATCACAATATCATACAGAACAGTTTAACTGCCCAGCAGTTCTTTGTGCTTCACCTGTGTTCATCCCCTGTCTCCTAACTTGCAACCTCCTGGCAGCTGCTGGTCATTTCACTATCTTTATTGTTTTGCCCTTTCCAGAATGTCATGGTGTTAAAATCATGCAGTCTGTTGTCTTTTCAGACTAGTCTTTTCACTTAGTAGTATCATGTAAGGTTCCTTCATACCTTTTCATGACTTGATGACTTCCTGTTATTGCTGAACAATATTCCATTTTAGGGATATACCAAAGTTTCTTTGTCCATTCATATATTGAAAAATACCATGTTTTAGGCAACTGAGTAAAACTGCTAATAACATTCATGTTTAGGTATTTGCATGACCATAAGTTTGTGACCAACTTAGCATCTAGGAGCATAGTTGCTAGGTCATATGTAAAGCTATCCTTAGTCTGAGTCATAGTCCAACAGTGGGACATATTGTATAAAATTGGAGCTATGAAGGAATATCCATAATGTATATCTACTGTTACAGGACTATTATGTTTTGGTATTATGCTTTTGCTGAAGTTACTTTTTGAAAAATATTTTTTTGAATTTTGGACCTAACATATTATAAAACATTTTTATGCCATTTGGGTATATTGTAATTGGCAAACTTTGTAGTTTTAATGCTAAAATATGACAGTTTCTTAGAAATATTAGTGATTTATAGGTATAAACAAACCATTTAAAATGAGGCTTATGCTAGAAAATATAAATTTTATTTTTACCGTCTCTGTATTTTATTCTTAAGACATTAACATCTTTTAGTCTTTTCGTGTTCTAAAAGAACGTTTTTCCTCTTTTTTTTTTTAAAAAAACTTTTTATATTTACTGTAGTTAATTTAGAAGACAGAAAATAGTATAGCATTTTGGTGTTATACATATATATACATTAAGGCGTGTGTGTGTGTGTGTGTGTGTGTTTAGTGATACAGTACTGGGGATTGAACCCACAGAGTGTTGAGCTATATCCCCAGTCCTTTGTATTTCATTTTGAGACAGTTTTTGTCATGCTGACCTCAAACTTGTGACCCTTTTATTTTAGTCTCCCATGTAATTGTGATTATAGGCATGCACCACTATGCCTGGCTAGCACGTGTCTAAACTGTTTTCTCCTCTACATTTTCCTATTTAATAATATTTTAGACAGTTTCATATATATATATATATATATATATATATATATATATATATATATATATATATTTTTAGTAATCAGGAAAGTGTGAGGAAAAAGAGCATGAGTCCATAGAATTTTAGACAGTGTCCCATATATATATATATTTTAATAACCAGGAAAGTGTGAGGAAAAAGAGCATGAGTCCATAGTTAAGAACATAGGGTTCATGTAAACTGTAGGGATAGAGCACACGCTTTCTTCCAAGATACTATTTTACCTTTTTCCAGCCTTTTAGTGCCATATCCTTTATTTCTGTTTTATATGTTAACATGAATATGTTTTTAGGGAAGAAATGAAGACTATGAATTGACTGTGTGTTAATTTGCTCAATAACTTACTAGGAGATGTCTAAAGGAGATGGTCAACCCTTCTTTCCTTGTAATCTTTCATCAAATTATAAGCTTTTAATTAACTGATTTAGATTATATGCAGAATAATTCATTGATTTTTAAAGTTAAGGACTTTTCCTTTTAGACTCCTTTCTACGAAACCGTTCAAGCTCTGACCATGAAGCTACAGCCATGATGAAAGCTCAGTTTATGAGTCTCTGGGATGGATTGGATACTGATCACAGTTGCCAGGTATTTCAACAAAACTTGTGTTGCCCTGCATTTGCATTGTTTTTATTAGTACAAGATTTAGTGGGCTACTTATACTTTTGTATAAAGTTTTTTCTCATAATTTTTATATTTATCATTTGTTGAGGTTCCAAAAGAGTACAGTTTGTATAAATTTTCCATTTTGAGGGCTTCATGTTTAATAAAACACCAATAGGTGGCCTATGTGTTTGAAATAGATGCAATGAAAGAGAAAACCAGAATCAGGCCAGACCTAAGATTGAGAACCACTATGCCAAGGAAGAGGAAGTGACTAGTCTCTGTAGGTGTTCTGTATGTGATATCTTTCTCTTTGATTTTTTTTATTTTTTACTCTTAGCATGTCTTTAGTATCTTTACTTTCAGTCTTCATGTCCCTTATCTTATTTTCATTTTATCGTGTTCATTAGTTATGTTCCTTCTTTTAGGATTTTACTTTTATGCAAAATAGCTATTTTAGTTTTGGATCTAAAAGCTATTTTTTATTTTGTAATCTTTCTTTGCTCTGTAAACAATATATCAAGAATTACATCTTTTCTTACCACTTTTTTTTCAGTGATGGAATGGAACATGACGGCCGTGCACATACTACACGCCCAGTTCTTCACCACTGTTAAATAATTTAGACATTTTAATTTAGTTACTGGTTTTTCATTTCCCACATTTTATCTCCTGTAGGTATTTTTAGGACTCTATTTATATTCTGTGTCTTTTCTTTCATAGTTTGTTTCTTTGTAATGTGTTCTAAATAATTTCTTTTGCTGTTTTTTTTTTCAGTTTGATAATTCTATGTTCATTTGCAGCTCTTCTGTTATAAATGGAAGCATTGAATTACTTATTGCAGTTATTTTTCATTCTAGCAATTCTTTTGGATGGTTTTTCATGTTTACCAGGTCCTTTGTGACAGATACTCGCTGGTTGCTTATGTTTCTAATTGGATTAGAAATCAGAGTCTTGGTATTATCTAGCTGTGTTGACCTTGGCTACATTTCATAATTGCTGTGTATCTGTGTAGAGGAACTAATATCTATAAAAAAAGGCAGAATATTATCCACTTTAGAATAATTGGAAAGAATCAATCTGAAGTGCTTATAAAGGTACTTGGCATATGTTTAGTTCATAATGCTTTACTGTGTGTACTTACGTTTAATTCTTCATTTGTTCCTTTAAATATGCTAACATAATTTTTTTTTTTTGGTACCAAGGATTGAACTCATGACCTTGCTTTTGCTAGGCAGGCGCTTGTGCCACTGAGCTAAACCCCCAGCCCAATTTTTTTATAGTTTACAGTCAATAATTCTAATGTGATTTTTCATTTAGTTTTGTCGTTTGTTGTTTGAGTTTATAGTGTGTGTTTTTATGATTCAATGGAAAACTTACATTTGGTAGAACTTTATTTGTGAATTCTTTGTATCTTGTTTTGGAGGTTTGTTTCCCTAAGGAAATTTTGTATTTGTCTTCTGCCAGATTATTTTTTCCCAACACAAATAGGTAACTACAGGTCCAAGACCCATCTGTGTTGGCTGATTAAATCTCAGGAGTTCTGTGTGGTTATGGTTCCTACCTTATTTTTTTTGTTTTTGTTTTTTTTTTTTTTGGTGGTACCGGGGATTGAACTCACAACCTCAAGCTTGCAGGGCAGGCGCTTAAGCCACTGAGCTAAATCCCCAGCCCCGGTTCCTACCTTATAAGGCCTGCCTCTACTGAATGGGTTTTCTAACATTTCACCACTTCACAGTGTGCAATACTTCATGAGGCCTTGCTTTATGTAGAATGCTGCTCATCAGGCTTCCTGATGACCTGCAAGGCATTTAGAACACACCCAACTTTCTAGGATCTGTGCATGTCTATATGGTATGTAGTCATTGTCTATCCTTGCTTACCTTCTTATGTATAGGCTTTACTGGTACTTTTCCCATAATTCTTTTATTTGCAGACTTGTAGATTAATCTGTGTGATTTTTAAAAATACTTCATTATTTTACATTTTGTTGTCAACAGGTTTGAGTGTTACGTTACAGTAAGTCAAAGTCTGAATCATGTGATTCTCAAGAAGAAAATAAAGCCACATGACCTTCTCCTACATTACTTTTATGAAAGTATAGTTTTTAAAAAAATTTTAAAGAGAAAAAAAACAAAGGGTAGAAGTAATACATAATTTCAAAAAAAATAAGAAATCACTGGTTGATAAATTACATATTGTCCTCTTAGAAATAGTTGTTCAAGTTAATTAAAGCATACAAAGTGGACATTCAAACAGTGAGACTGCAAACCGTTCTGTTCACTGATCCAACAAAAACTTAGTAGTATGGTTATCAATCCTATACACTTAAACATACATGCTGTTATATCTGTTAGAGCACTTTCTTTTCCTTTTTTACAATAGCAACTACACATTTTGGGTTTTATTATTCCTATAGTTACTTCTTTTTACACTGGAGACACAATGTCTCATATTTATAAATATGAGTCTTATTTATTTCACTCATGAGGATAGTTTCAAGTTGTCTGCATTTACCTATGAAGGTCTCAAGATCATCCTTTTTATAGCTGAGTAATATTCCATTGTATAAAAATACCACATCTTGTTCATCCACTCTGCGGTTGATGGGCATTTTGGCTGTTTCCAAGATTTAGCTATTACAAATTGTGCTGCTATGAACATGAGTGTGCATATATCACTGTGATATGACCTTTTCAGTTTTTATGGGAAAATACCCAGGAGAGGAATAGCTGGGTTGAATGGAGCTTCCAATCCTAGTCTTCTGAGAATTCTCCATACTGATTTCCATAGTGGTTGTACCAGTCTACTCTCCCACCAACAGTGGATCAGTGTTCTTTTTTCCCCCGCAGCCTCGCCAACATTTGTAATCAGTTGATTTCTTGATGGCAGCTATTCTTTCCCGACTGAGATGAAATCTCAATGCTGTTTTAATTTACATTTCTCGAATGGCCAGTGGTGGTGAACATTTCTTCATGTATTTATTTGCCATTTGTATATCTTCATCTGAGAAGTGTGTGTTCATCTCAGATGCCCATTTTTGGAGAGGGTCTTTGAATTTGGGGGGGCTTGATATTTTTCAATTCTTTCTATGTTCTTGATATAAGTCCTTTGTCTGAGGGGTTGCTGGCTAAAATTCAATGCATCATGCTACAAGCAAACTGACTTGCCACATGGAAACTTCAAGAGGGGTGTACTGTATAAATCAGTAATGCACAGAGCCAAGCACTCTGTGAGTTTACCCTATTGCATTCCCTTTACTGAGTTGATACCCAAGTATTTGGAATTCTAGGTGGTGGTAGTCACAAAGTACACCTGTATTCATTGCCTTCCTTTCATTTTTATAAGCCAGTGCCCCATAGAACATTTACTAGTGGTCAAACTTCAGTGCAAAGTGCAGGACTGTTCTGTAAAGTCAGGGTCCTAACAGTTCTTACTAGTGAAGCACTCTAAACACATCAAGCCATTTCTTTGTCACAAAGCTACACATCTCTGTGAGGCAGCAGCCTCAGAAGAATGCTACAAATTAGTAATGCACAGATCTAGGCATTTCATGAATTCATCCCTGCTGCTTTTCCTTAACTGAGTTGATACCCAAGTACTTGGAGCTCTAGCGGGTTGCAGTTACAAACTGTACCCATATTCATTTCCTTCTTTCTATTGGGCATTATAAACAATGAACACATTAGTCTTTGAACTTCAGTTCAAGAGCATAAGCATCCTAGAGAGTCAGCTAAGCTTCTAACGTAGAATTTTTTTTGTTTTGTTTTGTTTTTGGTACCGGGGATCGAACTCACGACCTTACGCTTGCCAGGCAGGCGCTTAAGCCACTGAGCTAAATCCCCAGCCCTAACGTAGAATTTTTATTAGTCAAATACTCAGCACTCAGAAGACCATTTCTGTGATGATGCTCCATAGGACTCTTTCAGGAAAACTTCCATGCAAAGGGAGGTGCAGTTTGTAAATCTGTAATGCAAGTAGTCAGACACTCCAGTTAATATATCCAGAGTTCATTACTTGTTGCATATTTATTCTTTTGTTATCGGTACCAGGGATTGAACTCACGACCGCGCGCTTGCAAGGCAGGCACTTATGCCGCTGAGCTAAATCCCCAGCCCTGCAAGTTTATTCTTAAACACGTGAAGCTCCAGCTGCTAGCAGTTAGAACTGCACCTGAGATCACCCACTTCCATTCATTTCTGTGGGACACAATAAGCCAATGAATATCACAGTGTCCAGACTTCAGTAAAACACCAGCATCATTTTGAAAAGTGTGTTAGTCCTGTAATATACAGTAGCTATTATTGAAACATTGAGCGCTGTCCAGGTACTTTCTTTGTCACAGAGCTGCATGGCACACTCATAGACCCTCACAGAGGTACACTTCACAAAACTAAGATTAGAGCAGAAATCAATGCAATTGAAACTAAAATAACAATACAAAAAATTAATGAATCAAAAAGCTGGGTTTTTTGAGAGAATAAACAAAGTGACCTCAATTCAACTATCAAAAGAAATAGGTTGACAGAATGGATCAAGAAACATGATCCCACAATATGCTACTTTATCTTCAGGTTATCCCAGTTTATAGTGCTTGTGTCAGCTGAGGCCCTACTGTGTCCCTGTTGTGTGCCTGTGTGTCTCATAAGCCCTTTTGATTTTCTCCAAGTTGGGGGAGTCCTTATTGGCACACTCCTTATTGGAACACCCTGCCTGATGTTTTCTGTGTGCAGGAAGGAGTCACCCACACTCTTGCCAGACTCACCAAGGTCTTACAGTTAGTTGGAGGGAGCTTTACTACTGGCCCTATTTAGCCACTGTACACCTCTGTTTTAGGGGCATACTCACCACACTGACTGGAGCCTCCTGAGATTCTCTGTTGTGTGAGGCAGTCACTGAATTTCCCATCAAGCTAGCACAGTTACTCTGCTGTAGTGCAAGGTTCTGGGAGAAAGGGTGGGAGCTGAAGATCAACAGCAGTATTAGGTCCAGGAGGTAGGGAGTGTCCCTGAGGGGCCAGCAGGTGTCCTAGGTCTGGGTGTCTGGCAGCGCGTGGAAAGTACAGCGCAACAGCGTAGGTGGTCCTGGGCCGAGAGGCGAGCCGGTGGCATCAGTCTGGGTGTCTGCGGGGCACTATCTTGTTTTGAAGTCCTATATCGCTTTCACAGTTTTGTTCTGAGTGGGTTCATTCTGTGTCATCCTGTTTGGTCCTGTTCTACTTAGTGGAGCTGTAACTTCAACTGGTTGTTGAAGTTGTAGGACAAATGCTAGGAGAAGCACAGGAGCAGAGTGACTGGAGCCTGCTGAGCTCTTCTGTTTGGGTGAGAGCTCACTGAGTCTCCCCTCAACTCAGTATGGTTAGTCCACTGCAGTTCAAGGTTCTGGGAGGAGGAGTGGGAGCCGAAGATCAAGTCCTTGGTTTAGGAGATGCAGAGGGTCACTGAGGGCATCGGTCGTTTGTGCAGCGTTCCTCCAGGCCAGCGGGAGTCAGCGGCGGCACAGTCCAAGGGCCGAGGGCTTTGTGGTGTTCCTCAATGCTGGTGGGAATCTGAAAGTATGTTTTTGTTGTGAGAAAGCCTTTAGCTTTGTTGAATGTTTAGAAAAGAAAGCACAATGTAAATTTAAGTGACAACAGAAACACTTTCTATTAATAGTTGGTTCTGATAAATCTGTAAATCTGTGTGATTTATCATTGGGAATTTACAGGTTGCCAAAAACTATATCTTCTTGAGCAATGGTATTTAAAACATTTACACATGAACTAGTTAGCTGTTCTCTAAAATCACCTTATATATTTTTCAATGCATAGAATTGAACCCAGAGAATGTTGTGCTGTGTCTACAGTTTTCCAACTCCCTTTTTTCCCCTCTAATGAGACAGCCTTGAGCTTGCAGTTCTCCTGCCTCAGCTTCCCAAGTAGTAAACTTATCTTTTCTGTGATTATTGATGGGGCCCGGAACCCTAGCTAGCTTTCCTTGTGATTATATTCACACAGCAAACAAGTAATGTGAATGATACAATGAAACCATCACCACTACCAGAAAACTTGAGTAACCCATAATATGTTTTTTACCTTGAAACATGAGACTTGAAAGCTAACAATGTTTTGGGGGTACTCATTTAAAAAGTTAACGTTTTAAGGGATACATTTATACCTAATTATTTTAAATGGACAATGATAAAATTTTGGGGAGTGAACCCAGGGATTGACTGATGCTAGGCAGGTGATATTCCACTGAGTTGCGTCCCAGCCCTTTTTATTTTTTCATTTTGAGGTAGGATTTTGTGGGCTGGGGATTCAGCCCAGCCGTGTAAGTGCCTGCCTGGCAAGCACAAGGTCGTGAGTTCAATCCCCAGTACCAAAAAAAAAAAAAAAAAAAAAAAAAAAATAGTATAGAGGTAGGATTTTGCAAAAGTAGATAGGAGTACAAGCATTGCATGAATGATAAAATTTATCTTCATGTTTTATTTAAGAATTTTAAAGGACATTTAACAACTGTTATCTAGGTAATACATTAATTTTTGTACTTTACTAAAAAAGTTAATGTTATTTACCATTTTGAATTTTAGCTCAATTGTATAATGTGCTAAATAGAATTAATGAATGTGCACTAAATAGAACTCATAGTGCTAATAAAATGTATGTGTAGAGATTCTGTTTTTCCCCTTAAAGTCATTCCATAACATTTTAACTTAACTGAAACTATAAGTAATTTGAATCACTCTTGCTTTTTTGTCATGAATATCTTTTCTTATCCTGTATGTATTCATTGGAGCATGTTAGTCTAGATTTATTTGAATTCTTTGATTTTATTTTTTAGCATTCATATCCCATACTTTCATTTTTGTTTTAGGCTTTTTTTTTTGAAAACTACAATATTTCTCAAAATGTAGTCCATTTTTCAGGTTTTTTCAAATGCTGCCTCAGCCACAGTACCTTTTGAGATCTCTGTCACTGAGTATGACCAGTATTTAACAGACTTCTCTATTACTTTTCAATTTTGCTTTTAACAGTATATTAAAAGATCCTTACTCATTCTTTATCTCATGCAGTTCATCCATTTAACCATTTGTATCTGGCTTGTTTTACTTCTGCTAGAAATTTTTACAAAAATTTCATGAAATTGTAGGAAGACAATAACAAGAAATGAATATAAGCACTTTAATTCTAGGACCACTTAATTCAAATACAGAATTACATATTTTTTGTAGAACTAACATTTCTCAAGTTTATATTTGTATTTATTTATTTTTTTCTCTAGGTACCAAACGCAATTGAGTAGCTTGTTGCTGATGCTATTAAATGTCATTAAATGTAAAGGGTAGAAGTAGAATGTAAGATTTTGCAGATAATTAGTTTGCTTTGGAGTTAATAGTTCAGGAATTTAAAACTTTAGGCAAAAATAATGTTGGAGAAATGTTTCCAGTGCAACTTATTTCCAATAATACTAATGAATTTCATTTTGGATAGCAGATGTGTGCTGTTACTGAATTATACTCAAGTACTGATGTCCTTCAGAAATACACTTTTTTATTTAAGGCCTCAAATACGCTAGGCAAGTCCATACTTACCCAGCTCCCTACAAGCATTTTGATGTTTGCTTTTACTCTCTTGCCAGTGTTTAAAGTTGGATTGCTGACAGTGCAATGAGATGATGTGAAAGCTAGAGAAAAATACATGCTATATTAATATATGTATATATATATGTAATATTTTGTATACATGGAGATTATATATTTATATGTATACGTTATATATTTGCAAATGAGTGATACATATTTTAGTTACTAGAAATGGAATGAAATGCATTGATCTTTACAGATTGCTTTTATTTGATTTACTTAAGATTAACTTCAGTTTTATCTATAATTATTTGAGTAATACTAGAATCAAATAAAATTTCTCATAAAAGATTTAGTTTAAAAGTCACCTAATTTTCCTTATCTTCTAAGTCCTAGTTATAATGAACTCAGTATTATTGGTAGATTTAATACCTTGTGTTATCTTTCTGTGTTTAGGTCATAGTGATGGGAGCTACTAATCGGCCTCAGGACCTTGACTCTGCAATAATGAGAAGGATGCCTACAAGATTTCACATCAACCAGCCTGTAGGTGGTCTTGACTGTATTATTGATAGTTAAAATATTTGCCTTTTTAATAGGTTAGGGTTAGTCTGTGATTTTAAAGAAGGGAATGTTTAATTTCATGGGATTCATTTATGACAAACAAGAAAGGAATTAGGGTATACAATCAATATGTTACATTTATAGCCATTCAGAAGAGTTTTTAGTGTGTTTTCAGATTTTGGAAGACGTATTTTTGTTTCCATGTATAATCTTTGCCTAAAAATCATTTGTCCCATTAATATTTTGTAACTTGATCAGCTGTGGCAGTAAATGTGGCCTCCTAAGTTAATGGTTGCGGCCTCTATAAAATTATCCTGATGAGCTATTTGCTATAGCTGCAACCTCTGGTTCCTCTGAGGGTACTCATACTTAATCACTGTATGTGAAAATTACTTGATAAAAAAATCAATAAGATTTCTTAATGCAAGAGATCATAAATTTTATTTAGCATAGTTAGTATTTATTGAACAATAATATGTGCTGGATACTTGCTAGGCTTTCTTGAGTAGAACATGGCTCTTGTCCTTCCGTGTTGGCAGGAAAGCCAACAAATAATGTAAAAGGCACTTTACAAAGTTAAATCTAGAGAAGTGGAAAGTCTGTGATGTTGGCAGAAGTACTAATTCTGTCTGTGGACGCTGGGATTCACAGAGTCTACTTGAGCTTGGAACAGTAGTAAGAGTTTGACAGGTAAATGAGATAAGGAGAAGCTTTCCTAAAGGAAATGCAGTGTGGAGGCACATTTTAATGGGTGAGCTTTAGGGCTAGTTCAGTTAGGCCATCAAGGAAGGCAGATAGAGATGAGGCTAGAAAGGTATACTGCTACCTACTTTAGATGAACTTGGTATGCTTTGCACAAGAATTTACATTTTGTAAGTATGATTGTAGGATTTTTTTTGTTGTTGTTATAACGGAGATCAGACTCATGACCTCATGCTTGCCAGGCAGGTGCTTATGCCACTGAGCTAAGTCCTCAGCCTTTAGGACATTTTAAAGACAGTTAGTTTATCTGAAACCCAAAATGAATGATCTTTATCAGTGATTCATTTATGTTCTAATAGACCACTAAGGTTTATTGATGTGCAGCGATATAGATCCCAGGGTGCAAAATGGAAAAAATAGCCTTTGTTAAAGTTGCAAATTTAATATATTGTGTTTTAGCAAAATGAATTGTAGCACATTTCATCAGATTTGTGATAAATTTATATGCAGTTAATATAGAAACTAGAATTTTGTTGCCTTGTTTTCATTCTCATTTTAATGAATACTCAAAAATATTGTAGGGAAATTTTTTTCTTGTGTAACTACAATGTCAGTTTGTATTATTAATCTTACCTGAAAACACTTTTCCAAGTAAAATACTTATTAATAAAAATACTTATTGGTGATCCCACAGCATACAATTTAACCTTCCTACTTAATATACTTGAATTATGGAAACACATTTGGTTTTGTTTTTCAGGTAATTTGGTAAGATACTCTTAACCAACTTGTCAGTGGTTATAGGAACAATGATGTCAACCATGATAATTTAAAAACTACACTTACTATATATATATAAGGTAGTCTACAAAAGTTAAATGCAGTTTGTGATTTCAGATGTATTAATATGAGACATCACTGTTGGAAAATTAAACCCTAAATAGTAATTCATTAATATTTTTTTAACATAAAAGTTAATATATCAAAATGGAGGAATTGAAGATTTTTTATTATTGTGTCTTCCAGATACTGGTAAAAAAATCTTACGGAAATTGTAAATTTTATAAATTTAATAAGTAAAGAAAAAAATGAGAATTGTAGAGCTATATTGGAAAGACATTATAGTCTTAGTTATTTTGTTCACTCACTTTTTTTTTTTTTTTTTGGTACTGGGGATCGAACTCACGACTGCATGCTTGCAAGGCAGATGCTTATGCCGCTGAGCTAAATCTCCAGCCCTTGTTCACTCACTTAATAAACATTAAGGGTATATTATTTCTCAGTCACTGTAAGAATCAATGGTGATAGTAAGAATTTTAATTTGGGGCAGGGTTGGTGATGCACACCTATAAACTCGGCTACATTATAGGTTGAGGTGGGATGATCGTGAGTTTGAGGCAAACCACGTTTAGTAGGACATTCACTGATGATTACTCTAAAGTCTCAAATCAGGACCTTGCTTTGACCTCTATCATAGTCTTGTTATTTCATACATCAGGTATCATCAAGTAGCTTAGAAGAGAAACAATAGTAGGAAAGCTAGGTGATCCTTGTTTTAAAAAAAAAAATACTAACTGCAAGATATTCTGGTTTTAGGCACTAAAACAAAGAGAAGCAATCTTGAAGCTTATCTTGAAAAATGAAAATGTAAGTAGGAAATTATGATTTTTTTTTTTCCCACATGCTTTATGTTTATGTTTCCAAAATCATTTTAGAGAGAATGAAGGAGGACTCTCCAAATGAATGACCTACTGTGTCCGGTACGAATTCGTGTTCTCTAAAAGCAAAGAATGAATTTTAGGAACAATGGAAGGTTAAGAACAGAATATATTTATTGGGAGAAAGAAAGCTTCTATCTGAGAGAGAGCGAAGTGGTCCCGAGCAGGTTGCCAGAGACCCTGTCTTTTCCAGGGACTTTTATAGAGTAAAATCATGGGGTGAGAGGGGTTCAAGGTAGGGAAAACTGGGAACTCACAAGGCAGATGGGCATATGGTGGGACATAACTGTGGTTAACCAATAAGATTAATTGTTCTGGTAAAATTGATTAAATCGGGGACAAATGGGGAAGCGAGTCCCCACATAGGAAGTGGGCATTGTTAAGAGACCAGTGACTCTTGCCTAGGGAGTTGGAATGGTGGCTTCCTCAGGGTGATAGGGAACTATTTAGAATATCAGTCCTTAGGATATGGATGCATTTGCTTGGTCTTTAGTCTTGAGTCCTGGCCCATAGCAGGAGTTGTCTGTCTCGCCCACAGTTGCAAGATATCTAGTCTTCTGCACTGGTTCCTTTGAGGACCCAGCCCTGTCTCACTGCCTGTAATATTTCTAGCTAACTCAGCTGCCTGTAGCAATCAGAACAAGTAGCTTTGAATTTCACCTAAATTGTAAAACTTTTGGCTGCTCCTTTAACTATGATTTGTACTAGCTAAGTGATTTGTGTATGTTTTTTGAAGAGCTATATGTTTTGTATCTTTTTTTCTTATATTATTTTTTTCTTTTTCTTTTTAAAATTTATTTTATTATTATTATTTTTTATCGGTACTGGGGATCAAACTCATGACCACGCCCTTGCAAGGCAGGTGCTTATGCCACTGAGCTAAATCTCCAGCCCCTTATGTTTTGTATCTTTAGATTAAATCTTGTTATTTTTCAGACCATTCTGTGCTTGTATATGGATACTTACTTTGGTGAAGAAATGTTTTTTTTTTTAAATATTTGTTTCAACTTAATTGCAGTGTTGTTGGAATTTAAATTTAAGAACAAATAATCAAAATCTTCAATAGCTTTTGTGTTTAAAGGTGTTTTTTTTTTTTTTTTTTGACGGTACTGGGGATCGAACTCAAGACCACGTGCTTGCAAGGCAGATGCTTATACCATGGAGCTAAATCCCTAGCCCGTGTTTAAAGGTTTTTAAAAAATAAATTATCTAGGCACATGGTTCAAATTTTTAAATATATATATTAAATAGCATGGAGGGAAAAGTCTCTTCATCCCTGTGTTTCTTTATTCTTTAAGTTGGCATTTTGCCTATACAAGTAAATTAGAACATACTGTTATTCCTGCCCCCTTTTTTTGCATAAGCAGTGCACACTATTCTGTGTCTTGAGTGTTCCACTTATTTTTGTAATCTTTCCATATTACCACATATCTTCCTTATTTTGGAAGGTAGCCGTGCTCACCACGGGCAGGTTCTTTATTATGTGTTTTCTCTGCACTGCATAGGATCCCTTTGTGTGGCTGTAGTGTAACTTATTAAATGCAAGCTTTTCACTATTTTAAAACTACTGTATTGAATGATCTTATATATGCATAATTTCATGGGAAAACTATTAGGGTGAATTTTCCAGAAGAAAAATTGCTAGATCCAAGAATAGGATGTTTATATTTTGGTATCTTTTGTAAACTGTCCGTGCCCATTTACTAACAGTAGTGGACTATATCTCTTCTGTTGCTATGGATTTTGATTTTCTTTTTGTTTTTTGAGACAAAGTCTTGTCTCATTTAGGGTGACCTTTAACTCACTATGTAGCCCAGGCAGAACTTGAGCTTGCTGCAGTTCCCCTGCCTCAGCCTCCTGAGGCTGGGCTAATAGGTGTGCACCGCCATATCCAGCTCGTTAAGGAATTTTGTGCCAACAGGATAAGCAGTCTTTAGAGATGAAGTGACTATTAATGTATGTTTTTAGAGTTTTAAATTTTTTTCTGTGAAATTCTTATGTTCTTTGTCCTTTTCTTTATTACAGTTCCTTTTTAAAAAAATAAATATTTATAGGAGCTATGTGTATAAAGAGATTTATTCTTTACATTATTATACTATTAATATATATTAATAATTATTATTATATTATTTTTTTTCGTAATTTGCACTTTTGTTTTTATTGGGAATTTTTCCTTCACTTGTGGCTTTTGTGTTTTAAATATAAATTAACTTTTTCTGTTCTTAAGTTTATAAAAGTATTTCCCATATTTTCTATGCTCTTGTTACCTTTTCTAAAACTGGAATTCAATGTAGTATTTGAGTAGCATTGTTTTCTTCTCTATCCTGAAGTCGATATCTAAACTATTTGGATTCACTATGCCCATTGTTAGGACTACTTTTATGTCTGTGGTTTGTTGCTTTCTTCTAACCAACATCTAATCTGTAGCTCCCCTCCTACCCTGCATGTACTTCTCACATTTCCCCATCATATTACATATGTAGATATTTTAGTTCTATCTGAAAGAAGTATTTTAAAAAATTAATATTACCTAGTGGAAAATTTACAGTTTCTATACAAATTTCTCATAGTCTTCTAAATGTCTTTATATTTTTTAACTATTTTTGTTTGAGTCAGGATCTGTAGAAAGTTCATATTAGAATAACTTGCAGTTATTCTAGTTTTTATGTCTCTTAAAAAAAAAATCTAAAGACTGTTAGTTTCTTTAGTCTCTATTTCCTTTGTCTCCCCACTTTATTTTTAAAATTGTTTCCTACAGTCCAAATTTTGTACTCTACATTTGGTAGTTGGGTCAAGAGACTAGATGAGATTTGGGTTCATGTTGGAGGAGAGAGAGAAGAAAACACAGGACTGCTTCTCAGGTAGAATTACATTTTTACATCAGGAGATAAGTAATATCAGGGTGTCTTTATGGTATTATGTTACATTAAAATCTTTGCCTTATTTGGAATTTGTCTGGATAGTGTACTGCATGAATCCTACTTCCCTTTTGTTTTTCTAGATAGATACTGAGTTGTCCCAACACCATTTATTGAATAGGCCATTTTTTCCTCACTACAGATACCAGCTTTATTAAATTCTTACACGTGTTAAATGGGTTTCTAGACTCTAAATTGAAGCTATTGGTCTTTATACACTAGTACCACACTAATTATTGAATAAATTGGAATTAAGTTGATAAATTGGAATAACTAGTAGGGATAGATACCCTCTAGTTGTACTCCAGACCAACAGTTATTACTTATTTTCTTCTCTGTATGATTTTTTTTTTTTTCTGTTTGAATTTTAGAGTCTGTCTTAGGGAAAAACAAGCATTTGTACTTCATCATTCAACAGAATTAAGACCTTTTAGGGTGTTACCATTTTCTGCCTAATAGTATGCATGTCTTCCTAGTTAAATCTTCCTTTGTATCTTTAAGCATTGTTCGAATTTATTTAAAATATATCAAAATAACTTCCCTAGTTGATTTTCTAGCACTAAAACAGACTACCCCATAAGGAAAAGAAATTTATTTAACCCACAGTTTTGGAGGCTGAAAAGTCCAAGATGCCTGGTAAGGGCTTTCATACGCTATCTTCCCATGGCAGAAGAGGATAAGGGCAAGTGAGAAGGGATACCATATACCCTGTAGGCTCTGTAACTAACCCATCGTCTGATAGCAGACTGTTCACCAGGGCTCCATGCCCATAATCCCAGTGTCTCCCGCTAGGCTCCACCTCCCAACAGCACTGCAATGAATACTAGTGACATGTACTACTTTCCAAATGTTAAAGAACCCTCAAATTATAAAGATTAAATCCTGAGTTGTTAACCGTGTTTGGGGTGTAGAGCCCTTTGAAAAAGAGCTAAAAGATATAAAGCTTTTCCTAAGAAAACTATACATGTGCATGAAATGTTTTACAGTTTCAGAGAAATTCCTATAATCCTTTGGTTTTTGTTGCTATCTTAGGCAATCAGGAAATTACATTTTGCCTTTTGATTGATATTTGATAACTGCCTTCAGAGTCCCGTTGTATAGTTGTGGTACTGTTTAGATAAAACACTTAATTGGTTAACATGTAACAAGGCTAGACATCAGCTGCAGAAAAAAATAAGCTTACAAGTGCTTTTAAATTAGAATGATCATAGTGTACCTGGAAGTTTAACTACTATTAAGAGGTAATTTTTGTCAATTTTAGACACTTTAAATTAAATAATATATTATTTAATTTTTGAAAATTTAATGAAATATTGTATTATCTAACTCAAAGTTAGTAACATTTTTAGGCCACATATATATGTAGTCTAGTATAGATATAAATAATGCAGATATTTTACATGTAAATGGTGAATATAAATGGTAAGTTTTAAGTTCCTTGTCTCATTTAAATTTAATAAAGTACCTAGTCTATTTTAAACTTTGGTTTCAGTAGATACTCTTTTAGACTTTTGTCATAGGTAAAGGAAATTTTTAGCATTCCTTTTCTTATTCATGAAAGCACAAAGGATTAGTCTCTAATCAGCTTTATTATGCAAAATAGGAATGCTCTCTTGATAATTGCTGACATGGAACTATCTTATTCCCAATAGATGGTATTTATATGCTGAAGGTATATTGGTTCTGCAATAAAATTTGAAAGAAATTCATATAATTGTGTTAAAAGATGCCTCACATCAGTAGCATACATTTAATAAGTGAGCACCATTGTGCTTATACCATTATTGAGCAGAACAAGCGTTCATTAATAAAAATAAACTGCCAGACTTTTATGCTTTGTGAGTTTTTCTTCTCTTAACAATATATCGATGCTTTTGAAGTGATCCTGCATTCCACACTTAAATTCATTATGATGTAGAGAGAGTTGTTAAACATGATTTGCTTCTTTTAAAAAAAAGACAGGGTAGGCGAGGAGTGATGGTGTACACCTGTTGTCCCAGTTACTTAGGGAAAGGGTAAAGCAGGAGGAGTGCTTGAGTCTAGGAGTTAAAGGCGTTTGGACAGCATAATAAGATCTTGTCTTAAGAAAAAGATAGTTTTGCCTTAGAAGTTTTGCTTGCTTGTTTTTGTTTGTTTTTGTTTTGTTTTGTTTTGTTTTGTTTTGTTTTGTTTTGTTTTTGTGGTATGAAGGATTAAACCCAGGGTCTTTGCATTGAGTTTTAGCCCCAAACTGACCATCCATTTATTTATTTATAAAATTGTTTTTAATTTTGAGACAGGCTCTGACTAAGTTGCCCAGGTTGAGTTTGAATTTGCTAATACTCCTGCCTCAACCTGTAAGAGTGCTGGGATTACAGATGTGTAACAAAACATTAAGGTTTTAACTAGTACATAAAAAGACCATTAATAAAATTTATAGCATATAAATGTATCATATCTGACTCTAAAATGAGTAAGTAGCTTTTTTTCCCCCTTGAACTTGCCTGAGTTGGGCATTTTATGTAACATAATGGAACCGGTTGACAAGCATAGGCCTTGGAGGCAGACCTGGGGTTCGCCCACTGTCTGGCTGACCATTCCCTGCAGTGACTGTCCTTGGTCAATTACTGTTTAACATCTCTGTGCCTCATTTTTTTCATTTGAAAAACAGAATCCAACAACTCATGCAGTTGTTTTGAGAGTTTAACAAAATTATATATGCAGACTTCTTAGAATATCACAACTATTAGCAGATAGAGTGGCACAAATATTAGCAGTCTGTATATAATAATGAATAACTGCATGTAAATCAATGCTGTTCTTGGGTTACGGGAATAACTTCATGGTAGAATACCTTCCCAACATGTGGGAGACTTTGAGTTCCATCCCAGCACTACAAGAAGAAGAAAAAATGCTGTTCTTCCAAGGCATTTTAGAAGTTTTTCTAATTTTGCTTATTTTTTCATGAATATCTAATATGTACTGTCTAACATAAAATCACCTACTTGTTAAGTGCTTTCTATGTGTACCAAGCATTGTGGTGATTATACATTGTTCTGTTTACACCTCAGTTTTCTGAGGAGTGCATTTTAGTCCTTATTTTACAGCTGTGGAAGTAGAGAAGTTACACAGTAACTGACTCAGGGTCCATAGAGAAGTGATTGGAATCTTCCTTCTTATCCTTGGTTTGTCTCTTTGTAACCATATCATCTGTCAAACACAAGGTGTGCATGACTGGTTAGAATGTAATAGGGTAAATGTGTTGATCATTTGAGGGAGGAGGACTGATTTTTACCATTTCAGCATATAATTTGCAAACTGTTAGGTTTTTAAGTTTCTGAAATATTTCAGACATAGAAATAAAGTGATAAAGTGATAAAGTGGATTGGGATAAAGTAGATTGGGGAGGGTTGGAGCTCCAATTTTGTTCCTTTATCAAAGTTGTTTAGACTATTCTGAATCTTTTTTATTTTTACAGAAATGTAAGAATCAAAACGTAAATCTGTGAAAAATGATGTTGACAGTTTGATAAGGGAGTGTGTTTTCTGATCTGTATTATTTTCTTCTGTTCGATTTTGGTTTCTTTTTTTTATTTTTAATTTAAAAAATGCAAATAAAATAAATAAATAAATAAATAAGGGCTGGGAATACAGCTCAGTATAAAGGCCTTGGGTTTAATCTCCAGTGCAAAAGAAGAAAATAAAAGTCCTCATGATTAACAAAATAAAACAACAACAACAAAAAAACCTATAAACAAGTTTTGTTTCAGCTACTCAGATTTGACAGGCTACTTTTAAACATGTTACGATATTTGCTTCATATGTTTTAAAAATTATTTTACATGGGCTGGGGATTTAGCTCAGTGGCTTAAGCGCCTGCCTGGCAAGTGCGAGGTTGTAAGTTTGATCCCTGATACCAAAAAAAAAAAAAAAAAGTAAAAGGGGCTGGGGATTTAGCTCAGCGGCATAAGCGCTTGCCTGGCAAGTGCGAGGTCATGAGTTTGATCCCTGGTACTGGGGAAAAAAAAAAGAAAAAAAATTATTTTACATTTATTTTATTTCTTTTACTTAATGTTTTTTAAATAAATAAAGCCTTAATCATCAAATGTTACAACTTCTTTTCACCTGTACCACATGGCTACCTAACGTGTTGTCTAGATGTTAATACAAGACTGTATCAGCTGCATGAATATGTGTAAACAGAAACTAATACAGTGGTACCTCAGTTGACAAACTTGATTCTTTCCATGATTCTGACCACAAACTGTGTTAGACTAGAACCGAATCAAATTCAATGGTTAGGTTCAGTGTTGACCTTATGAGAAAATTTGATTCAATTTTTGTCCAGTTCAGTTTACAACCAGAATTGTGGAAGAAATTGAGTTCATGTACAAACATGTAAGCTGTTTCTTCTTTTTTATTAATATGCTTTTTTATTAATATAAACAGCAAAGAAATTAGATATTCAGATCTTTCACCTATGTACAAGTATAAAGACTTCCTCAGATACAAAGTAGTGAAAACTACAAAGAGAATAGACAAACCTGACTATAATCAGACATAAAGTTTCTGTGTGACAAGGTATAAGATAAACAAAATGAAAGAACAAACTATTAGGGAAACATTTGTAGTCCTACAACCAACAAAGGATTTATATCCAAATTATATACAAAATTCCTCTAATAAGTTACTCTAGGTTTGTATGCGTATATTAGATTTCAGTACTATCCCTAAGAACTTGTTGAATTTATCAGTATTTGAAATTTGAAACATGTTAAAAATAATCTCCCTTGGGCCAGGATATAGCTCAGTGCCATAAGTGCCTGTCTTGCAAGCACAAGGTCATGAGTTCAATCCCTGGTACCAAAAAAACCAACCAAACAAACAAACAAACAAAATCTCCCAGTATTATTCTAGATGTGACCATTTTTCTCATAATTATAAATTTTGAGACCATGATTTTAGGTATGGAGAGGTACAGAGTTTTTGAATTACTAATGAATTATTCCTTATCATTATATAATGACTTCTCTGTGCATTGGAGGAAAAAATGTTTGGACTGATGCAACCAGATGCATTGTCTTTCTTTTAGCTACTATTTGCTTTGTGAGTCATTTTTCAATCTCTATTTTTGACTTTTTTTTTTTTTTGTAGTACTGAGGATTAAACCTAGGGAGAGCCTGGTACTGAACTACATTCCCAGCCTTTTTCATTTTTTAATTTGAGACAGAATTTAAGTTGCTTAAACCTGCGGTCCTTCTTAGCCTTCTAAGTAGCTGGGACGATAGGCACGCACCTGGTGTCAACAGTTTTTCTTTCAAATGCAGCACAAAGCCTTTTTCTTTAGGATAGGTGTAATTATTCAAACCTCAGATGGGTACATTTTAAAAATTTCAGTATCTTGCCTTTAACTAGCCTAGTTTAGTCTGTTTGCATCTGTGGTGGTTGCTGATAACTTTGGACTCATTCTTTCTTTCTTCAGTGCTTTCCATGAGGCACATCTTTTTCTTTGCTTTCCACCTCTTTCTCCCACATTCTGTGTTCATTAGTATGGCTCTTATATTTCTTACTCCCTTTTTAATTTTTCCATACTGATTTCAAAGTCACTTTTCTTTTTGCTATTCTATAGTGATACTTCTAATATTTTTGACATGTGTATGTAAAGCCTAATTAATAGTATCTTTGTCTCTTTCCACCATTACAATTGTAAAAGCTTAGAATGCCTCACTGTAGATGCCCCCAGCATCTTACATGCTCATATAAGCCAACATTTTGGTTCCTCTTTATTTTTATACCCCAAGTTAAATGATTATTAATTGTAAAGGTTGTTTAGATTTATCTGTATTTTTGTTATTTTCTTTGTTTTTTGTTGCACACTCCTGTCTTCTTGCTTAAGTTGTTTGGTTTTGTTTTATCATAGAACTTGATCTCTCTTCATTTGATGCTCACATTTTGGAGCAGGAGCACTTCATTTGTAGTCAGAGTTACAGAGCTGCCAGTATACGCTATATTCTTGCATTTCTAAGTCCTTTGACTTTATGGAGAATTAGTGTTTTATTTAAACATGAGTCTTCCACAGTTATCAATGGGAATATAGTGACTAATAAAGTCAGTGTTTTACATCATTGAGGAAATCAGTGATGGGGAACCTTTTAGAGACAAGTGCCCAAACTGCAGCCCCAAACCTGTTTTATCACAAAGTGCCAATACTTCAAGTCAACTTGAATATTCAAGTTTTAATTTAGAAAAAACTCACGATTAACATCTTTTGTCTTAAAAGAAAAATAACACATGTGTCATAGGTTCACCATCACGGGGAAAAGAAATGTTACTATGGCAAATAGCTGTACTGGGGAAAACACAGTTGGACTCTTCCTACACCGTGACCTCCAGAAGGTGACAGTGCTTACCTGACAGGATTAATGAGACAAAAGGATACTTTACTAGATGATAATCATAGATATATTTTTCTTGCTCATTTCTCTTCTCAATTCTATGGAAGTTTAGTATAGAGATTTTATTCTTCCATGATTGTTACTTGCTTTAACTTAATTGGTTTGACTATAACTTTAGGTTGGGGAACAAAACTATAAATGTAAAACTAATGTTGAGGTGGCAAAATATTAATGCATTATATTTCAAAGCTGTTAAATGAAGTCTTTTTGTTGTTTTTTGTTTTTTTTTAATGGCCTCTAGACTTCATAATACAGGCTTTTTGTCAGATATGTTAATATATTATACAAGTATATCAACTCAATCCCTTCTTAAAAGGTACCAAAATTAATCCAGCAGTGTTTGAATGTTCTGCACCATCATTCCACAGTATATCCAGTGAGACTTCAGTTTTAGTCATCATACTCAGCTATTATGGTGAAAAAACTTCTAGAAACCAAATCACTTTTAAATGTTTCATTTCTCATGCATTACACTATGCTTAAATTTCTTTACAATCGATGTTTACAGTATGTTTTGTATTTGGTTTTTAACCATGTGTCTTACTTGTTTAAGGTGGATAGGCATGTAGACCTACTAGAAGTTGCTCAAGAAACTGATGGGTTTTCAGGAAGTGATCTAAGAGAGATGTGTCGAGATGCTGCCCTCCTCTGTGTCAGAGAATATGTTAATTCTACATCAGAAGAAAGGTATGTGGATTTAGTCTTGATTTCTAGTATTGTCAAGCCTATTGGAGCTCTCAGGTTAGCTTTCTTTTATAGTTGTTCTGTTTTACTTTGTAATGGCAACTCCGCTTAAAGGAGTAAAGTATAAATTTGAATTAGGAAACCCCTTTAATTTATTTATTGCCATTTTCCTAAAGGGAAGTTGTGAAAACAAAGGACCATGGGGAGACTATAGCAAGAAATGAATGAGTTTCTATGGGTAATCTGTGGAATGAATCATAGAAGACTGATGGTAACCTAGGCCTGTGCATCTGTGAGGAAGACAGCACTCTCTAACACCCCTGGACTGCTTCTGCATTGCATATATAAATGGGTCTTCTGGAAATTTCATATGTAAATGAAGGGAATGTGGGAGTGCTGAGGACTAGGCCTCAATTTTAATAATATATTTACTAAACAAAGTATTTGTCATTATTGTAATCCCAGATATTGTGTACAGTCATCCAAGTATTGTAATCCCTTTTCTAATCTTCCTAAAAATCCAAAAAGTTATATTTATGATCCCATTGAGATGTTATTGGGATCCCAGCAAGTTAATTCCAATCTACCACCTCCAATGCAACCCTTGGCGAGAGTAAAGTCACCAAGACATATTCCAAGTTAAGGGCAGCCAAGGGGTCCTGAGTCCAATGCCAGTAAGGACATGGGGACAAGGGCCCTGATCCTAGGCCTCTCCCAGAACTTAATATCTTGTGAAGAAAGGGGGATGGCTCAGGGATGCGTGACAGTGAGTATGGCGGGAATTACATGAGTAACTTGAGCTGCCTAGCCAGTGTCTGCAAAATACAGAGATAAGGATATGCAGAAGGATCAATTTGCATAATTCAATTAAGTTAGCAACTGAATTGTTTTAAGAGGCTGTTGCTTCAGTTTCTGATATGTAAACTTTTGTGCCCTGGGGAGTCATAGCCTCCTTATCTTGGAGACTCATACCCAGCTGACATTCCTGTAGCTGATGGCTCTACCATCCCGCTGTGCTTATATATTTTAGAGAGAGCACTATGCCAAGACGAAACAGGAGACTGTCTGATGGCTTTAGAGATTACATACCAGTACCTAGGCTGGCCTTATTTGCAATGCTTAGAGCCAATTAAAGAGAGAGGGAAATACCATAGTCGGTTCTGTACATGTCAGTATAAGGAAATCAATCTCCATATAATCAAAGTTGCAGCAATTGTTCTGCATTCAAGGGGAGTCACTCAAGTTGTCTCCCACAGTCACTAAAGCAAATTTTAAATACAACCAGTTTCACAGTATGGTGAGCTTGGGAAATCTGCTTTGTACCATCTTTATTCTAGCCAAAATAGTCGAAGACTGAAATAATTCAACTCTGATGAACTTTGTCTTCAGGGAAGCTTCCCAAAAGGCTGCTTGCTCCAGATCAGTGCAGCATTTCTTTCCAGAACATCAACTTACCAACAAGGACTTTCCCAAACTCTTAGTGAGCTAGTATATTGGGGGGAATTGTGTTGGATGCTCCAACGCTTGCTGCTTTGTTTCTTAGTCTCCCTTGTGAACTCTGATGTTTTACTCCAAGAGTACCTAATTTGCCTGTGATATTCTTGTACTTAATTACAGTGTTGCCATGGCAGGTGCCTTTAAAAAACCTTTTATTTTATTTTTTTTGTCTATAAAAATGTTTGCATTAAAGCTTCCCTGTCACCTAGGAATTGTGTGGGTACTAGACATGGTTCCATTGCTAGTGCTCCTGAAATTCCTGGTGGAGAGGTTCACTCTGTTTATTGCAGATTAGTCCAGAGACTGGAGCAAAGTTGAGAATCCTTTTGACCTCTGCAGCCTTTTTAGTTTCCTGCTTCTTAGCAGTGGTGCTTAAGTGTTTTATGGCTTATGTGTGTATAAATAATTCCTTGAAGAATTTGTTTGAAGTGTTAATTGTGGTTGTCTTCAAGGTCTTGAGTATGAAAGAGACTTCATTATTATACTCTTTTGTATAGTTGAAGACAAATGTATTTTTTACTGCATGCATTTTTTTATCTTGGTAAACTATTTTAAGGGTGTTGTATTCTAAAGTTATTTGAATACTTTGTGGTTTTGTATTTTAGTCATGATGAAGATGAAATCCGGCCTGTGCAACAGCAAGATCTTCATCGGGCAATTGAAAAGATGAAGAAATCAAAAGATGCAGCATTTCAGAATGTTTTAACACATGTTTGTTTAGATTAAGAGTAAAGATCATTTGTACAGTTCAGTGATCTAGTTTGGTGTGCCCTCTTATCAGTTAGTGAAAGTAGAGTGGAAGGAGTACTCTTAAAACAGTGAAAGAGTACCATGTTTATGGTTTTATACTCTGAATCCTAAGTTATTGAGGTATAGTTGTTATATAAGTGGTATTACTACTAGTCAGAAATCATGAAGAGGAACAATTTAATCCAGCCCAAGTGCGGGTGCTTGTGTTTGACTTCTTTAGCCATATGTTGTCACAGCCTTATAGATTCTAAACTGGTCTGAAAAGAATAAGTGATCCACTGAGTCATTAGTGAGAAGTGAGGATGTGGTTAGGTGCTGGTTCTATATATGTATGTCTGTGTGTGTATGTGTATATATTAAGTGTATATATCTACACATTTTTTATTGACATTCTGTAGATATGTTTGAATACAGAAAGTTTTTTTTTTACCCCAGCCACTGAATCCAAAAGTACCAACTAGTATATAGCAAAACCCAAGATTTAAGGTTGTATCTTTATAGGTACAGTATGCAGCCATTTCTAGTAGTCATTTGTTTTAGTCTTTTTTAAGTTGAGCACTTTTGATCTGTAGTTGATTAGTTGAGTCAGTCACATCTGAATGTATATGTGGCTTAATCGTAATGGTTATAAGGATAATCACATAAAAATACTTGTTTAGGTGGACATATGGTTAGCACTGATTTCAACTTTTTCAGCAGGCACATTAAGACTTTTTAAAAAATGTTATTTTGATATACGTGAAGGTGGATTGAAAACCTTTTAAAAGAATGAGTTTGAAAATTTTAGTACCCTTTAAAATGTGTACATGACTTTCCTTTCTTCTTTTAATTTAATAGATAGTTCTGTTGTAACCATGTCTTTAAAATGCCATATGTTTTATAAATTATGGTCAAATATAATTTGATCACCAAAAGTGAAATAATAATTTTAAGTACCTATGACTAAATGTGCTAAAAATACTCACTTTGTAACTTTAATTTTAAAATTTTTCTCAGCTTCTCTAAATTGTGGCCTCTTTAATTACAAATGTACAGATCAAAATTCATATATGTGTAGTCATTTGTGACTACATTTGTTATGTTACGTGTTCTACATATGAAACATTGTCTTGTTTCAAATTTGCCTAACCAGAATTTTGTTGCAGGCACCTAATCACCCAGCATGAGGAAAATGGCACAACTAAGGTGCCTTCCACGGCGTCAGACAAATTGTTTCAGATGCATTTGTTTTTATTATATTTATTTGAAAACTCCATCTTTGTTCATGAGTTATTGAATTAATTTAGTTTATCTAATAATGTTTCTCACAGAAATACTGAATAGTTTATTCATTTGTACTTTGTGAAGGAGAGTTTACAGGAGAATACTTTCGATAGCAAAAGGCAAATTATGCAAAAGTGAAGATGATGAAAAAATGAATGCAAAATACAAGATACCAAAAATAAAATTTTCCCATTTTTAATAATTATATTACTATTTTATAAATGTATAATAAAGGGGGTCCTACTTTGTTGATTTTTTTCCACTTAATCTGTGGTCTTGTCAGTTAAGTCTTATGGGGTTTGGGGTTTATAAAACTTGTATTTGGACAGTTTTTATTTTGCATACATTTTAGTATCACATATTCTCTTTTAATACAAATTACAGTAATTGTTTAATCTGATTAGTTGATTAGAAGTGGTAATGTATTCTTCCTTGTGTCTTTTCTTTTTATCTTTTATTTAATTCAGAATATCTAGTTGCAGCAGTTACTGAATGTGTTATGGTTATAATCATCAAATGAATTTAGAGTTGTACACCAGCCCCCCTTATCTGGACTTATCTAGACATGTTAAGGCTGTAAAGTAAATGAGCAAAATATTTTTTTGTGATTGTAAAGAACTTTTAATGTTAAGTAATATCTATTTTAGACATGCCATCATGTCTGCAGTTAGATCATAGGTTCCAAAACATTTTGCCTTTGGTAACACTTAAATATATTGTCTCTGGAATGAGGCTTCCTAGTAACTCTACACTCCCCATTCATTCAGTAACTGTGTCTTTGGACTGGTTGCCTCATTTAGCTTATTTGAGGGTGGGTCTCATTATGTTGCCCAAGCTGGCCTTAAACGCCACCACTCAAGCCATCCTCCTGCCTCTCAGCTTTCTGAGCAGCTAGGATTACAGGTGCGTGCCATCACACCTGACTACTCAACTTAATTTGAGCATGTTTCTTATCTGTAAGTGAGGCAGTGCAGCACTGCCCTAGAGGGTTGGACAGTGAGGTAATGTCAAATATTAGCTGTCACGTTATTAATGGTGTTACTTTCACATAGTGATATACATATCTGGTTAACGAGCTTCAATCTTTAAGCATTTTGATGCTTGAATCATTTTTTTTTTTACCATCCCTATGCCTGTAGTCTAGGTGTTGAGATGAAAAGAATCACCTGTGTGATCTAAAAGCCTTATTGTTGGAAGATTAGTGGTAGGTGTGGTGTCTCATGCTATTCCTGTACCATTTTAATCAGAGATTAGAGACTCAATATTTGAGTCAATTTTAGTATTGCCTTTACTTTTTCTTTTCTGTCTTATCTAGCCCCCTGAGTTAGACTCACAATTCATCTGAAGAAGGGCTGGGATAACCTAACTATTCTGTATGGACCACAATAATCTAACATTATTTGGTGTCTGTCATTTACAGGCTTGATGCTAGATGAGTATGTCTCAAGCCTTGATGGTGCTTATGTGAAAACAATAGCAGCATCTCACTGGAAGAAATATTTTTTACTGAAATTGTGTTTTTTGTGGACAAGTGATACAGCTTTCTTCTGCTTCAGGAAAATAAAGTGGATAATATACATTTTATTTATTTATTTATTTTTGGAACTGGGAATCAAATTCAGGACCTTACACTTGCTGGGCAAGTGCTTTGCTGCTGAGCTATATCCCTGGCCTGATAATACACATTTTATAGTTTTCTTTTTAGCTTCTTTTATAGTCTGTATAACTAAAACTCTAGTAACAGTGAGGTGCCTCAAAGGTATAGAATTCTTCCACCTAGAGTTAACAAATACTCATAAGCTTTCATTATTAAGTTTGTTATCAGTTTGGTCATCAAAGAGTCCTATAATCTCTTTTAAAGTTCTCTTTAGAAAATAATTTTTTCAAAATTTCATTTGAGACAAGGTCTCACTATGTAGTTCAGACTGGCCTTGAACTCACTATAGTCCAGGCTGGCCTCAAATTTGTGGCAGTCTTCCTGCATCAGTCTTCTGAGTGCTGGCATTACTATGCCTGGCTTAGGAAAAAATTCTGTCCCAGGAATGCTCATGAGATGTCTTCAGGAAAACTTGAACCTTATGAAATATGGTTTCCTGACTAAACACAGACATCATCTGCACATAAAATCAAACCTAAGAGAAATCGTTTTAGCAATGTGAGTAAAAGGAGATCCTAATAACACAGGCACAAACTTGCTGCTGTTCATGTTGATGACACATATGAGTCTCATGGGTAAATCACTGAAGCAGGAGTATTTTCTTATGATTGTCTAATATTTACGGAAACCTGCCTGAGAACTCTTATATACTGTGGTAAGTTCTGTGCATTGAAGTAAGTTCTGGTAAATGTTAGTGGTGAATCCAGAATGTGGCAAGAGCAGAGTTTTAAAATAAAAGCTAAAACACTGAAGTAATCACTGACATACAGCCTTGGAACTGAGACTGGAACACACAGTGGTGCATATGACACATTCTTCTGAGAGTGCATCAATTCCAAAAATAGTGCACATGGAAAATGGCCTGAGAAATGGGTTCCAGGCCTCCTTCAGACATTACATGTTATATATTGCTTCTGGTATGGCAACTTATGTCAGAACTCTTCCCCAAAGTCAAAATGGCTATGAAAGATAGAAGTTTGTAATTGATGCAGAATATTGAGCAGCTGTAACAGCATAACTAAAGACAGGAAAGACTTCCAGAATTGCTTTATAAAGTGGCAAGACGATAGGGTTATGAGGTCTGATAAGGTGTACTTTGAGGGAGAGTGAGGGTGCTGTGCCTTTTACTGTAGTAGTTTAATTTTTCTAAATGTTCAATGTATTTTTTTATCACATTATATCTGAGTTTGTCAATTCATGCAAAAAGGTATTCATTCAAAGGAAGTGGCATTGTGGGGAGTGATGCTGGACTCAAAGAATAAATGGTCTGTGCACCACATGAAGCCATAGGTACTTGCTGAGGACAGCACTGTAACATGCTGGAAGTGTGAGCACACATGTCTGTGGTTTGCCAGCAGGTCCGGAGGCTGCAGCGACTGCTTGGCCCAATTCCGTAAACTCTGCTTCCACTTGTTGATGGGGAGTGCTTCTTAGCTTCTTGGCATGCCCAGCACTCCTGCGATGGGTGTGTTGGTTAATCCTGCCTGTCTGTTTAACTGGATTAAGACTCCTGGAGTGGTGAGACTAGGTTCAGAAACTCATGGAGAAGAGCCTGGATTTGAAGTGCACGAACCTCATCAGTGGCTCTACCCACTGATGAGTTCATAGTTGAATGGGCTGTTACAAGGTGGGGCCTCTGTGGATAAAGTGCAGCGTGGTGCTGTGAACTTGGGTATTGTCTTTGGTCCTGGGCTCTTTGCCACGCTCTTCCTGTGTGTTCTGCTGCCCAGCTGTCAGGAGATGAGCACCTTTGCTCCACCATGATGTCCCTGCCTTGGAGCTAGCTGCCATGGCCCACACCTCTGAACCTATGAGCCAAATAAACCTCCCCTCCTTTCAGTTTCAAGTTTCAAATATTTATGTCCCAGCAATGAGACAGCTGACTGATAAAACTTTTATTTGTAATTTTAAAATTTTATTCCAGATAATAACTAGAAAAGACAGATAGGAACTGAAGTATAACACTGGTTTTTGTTTATTTCCAGGAAGTACCAGCCCTTCCCTCTGACCTGTTAGACCTAGGCAGAATTAGGTGGCAGTAATTCATTTTAGGCACACTGCTACTCGCCCAGGTAGCAGCCTCTTCATCGTTTTGGTACCCACACCCAGAAGTTCACCAACAGTAGTGAGACCTGCCAAGAAAGACTGTTTACTTCTGAAGGGCTTTTCTCTAGAATCTAGTTCAGGAAGCATTTCATGCATCCACTGTTCTTTGCTAACAGCATAGAAAAGTATTAGACTAAAATGTCTATCAGACTAAAATGTCCAAACTAGTAAGTGATCCATTTATTTTTAATAGTACCTTCAATGAAATCAATATTAGCCAAAAAGGAATCTTTGGAATGTGTGTTGTGAGTTGCGTGTGCACCATTTCCATCATTTGGTGAATGTGTACTGTGAATAGCATTTATCAGAGTATTAAATATATGCCAGGGGAAGGAGGTTAGGGGTTATTAATATGTAGTCAAGTCTGTAATCATGCCTATTTATATTAGTGGAAAACTTAATTCCATAGGCAAAAGCTCTACTGTTGCTCCATCACACCTTTAGACATAAAAACCCTTGAGCTATCTGATGCCCTTGTAATTTTTTTGCTCTCCTACCTATAAGGAAAGTTTATTGCAGACTAATACCAAACCTTAAATAACTCATAGAAAAGAGAAAGATTAAAAAACAATGAACTTGATGCTCTCCAGGATTGCTTCTTGCAAAGATGATGGGTTAGAAAGAAATATTGTGGACTGTTGAGAGTGTTCTTGTATTTATAAGATCTACCATCATCTAACTGAATGATTTACGTGTACCTTTGAGATTTTCACACTGCCTTGGAGAGTTTGAGGTACTCAGCACAGTTTGTATCTTACGTTTCCCTCACCTATTTGGTCCTGCTAATTGGCACTTGGAGCCATCCAGTAAGAAATGGGGACAAGGAGGAGAGGCTTCAAGTGGCTGTCACAGCTGTTTTATCTGGGAAGAGAATCAGCAAAGATTCTCCTCCGCAGGACAAAAGTGAATCAAAGAGTCAAAGCTGCAAGCCTTATGGCCACTGAAAGTGTGAGTGAAACAGGTGACTTTGTGAACACAAAAGTTGCTTGTGAAGTTGTGGGAATCGCTGAGGAAAAGGAAACACCTGCAACTACTGCTAGTCTTGCTAGTGGAAGTTCTGGGGACACTTGGAGAATGAGATCTGTGCCTTTGAGGAAAAAAGGGGCAAGGAAGATAGCTTCATTTATCAAAGTATGATCCTCCTTGATCCCAGAGAGGCCCCTAAAAACCCATCACCAAAAAAAATAAATAAATAAAAAGGATGTGTCTTTTATATCTAGAGCACACGTTAGAAAATGACACAAGTGAGGGAACTTGAATTACGGTCTCAGAGATGCTGTCTCTCTCCAGTTGGACAGAGTCACAAAGCCCATGACGGTCTTGTGATCAGTCCATACTGGGTGTTGCAGGCAAAAACAACTTCACTTTTATTTTGAGAAATTTATTAAAATACGGGCAAGCATCAGTTGTACACAGAAATAGTCATTTGCACTAATGCAGTAGAACAGAAGAGCAGTTTTAAATATATTATTAAAAATATATATGGCTAAGGCACGACATCCTTTTCAACAAGTATACTGCCTTTTAAAAGGCAATAGTGAGTACCTGGGTAAATGAATATTGGTACTGAAGGACAGACTTTCCTATGGCCATCATATGTAATTTCTCAAAACAATTACTATTAATTAGCAAAAACTAGCATTTTTAAAAGATGGACAATATGAAATATATCACAGTTTCCTCTTTCCAGTTGAGATCCCTTCCAGAAAGCCATTATGTATAAAATATGCTGTTTCTTCATACATTCATTGACAACAGTGAATTATACGTAATGTAGAAAGATCACCTCTCAGAATAAAGGCATCTCAGGATTTCTTACAACGGCTTGAGTCCCTGGGAAAGTGCTTTCAGCTGCAGTAAAATAGCAGAAAAGTCTAGAAAAGCCCATTTTTATATGCAAGAAGACTGCTTTTTAAGTGGCCCAGATCACAGAGCTTCAGCCCCAGGGTGGAGTCGCTGGTGCACTTGATCAGGGCCACCAATACTTCCTTCACTTTTGTGCTTTTGTTACGGTGTTCAGCAGCTCATGGAGCACTGTCACGTGCATCGCCTCTAAGATGAAAGGTTTGAATTCTGTATTTTTGTGGTCGCTTCCTGTTCTAGCACCTTACTAGGCTTGTGTGAATGCTTTTGGCAACAGTCGCTGCTGCTGCTGCAGTGGAATAGGCACCAGCTGCCTGTAGGTTATAATGACCACAGCAAAGAGGGGGAAAAGTAACTTCCCCCAGATGGCCAGATTGTTTGATCCCTTGGAATAAATCTTGTCATCAAAACACTATTGAAAGTCACCATGTTGAACTCATATTATTCACAGAAGGCCATTAAGACCTCTCTTCTTACTAGGCAATGTAACTTTCATGGGAGAAGATAGGCTGCGTTGATCTCTACGATTAACATTATCTCCAGTCAGGTCTTCAGCACTTAGGTTATTGGGCAGTAAGATTGTATACGGTCTCTAAAAGATGACAGGAGTCTGGAGTGGTCCAGATCTCTAGGGGGAGGGAGTTACACAGGAAGGAAGAGGAGTCCATCTGGTTTACTTTACTAGTAGGTATGATATTCAGGTTACAAGTTGGCAAGATTAAGCTGGAAAATATGATTCCATTTTTGATATGTAAACTAGACACATGGTCAAAGCTTTAAGAAATCTGGGACCTAGCTGCTCAGAAGCAGTAAGACAGTATAGCTAATTTCACTCTGAAATGTATAACATTGTTTTCACCTGGTAAGAATTTTATCTTTATATATGTGTATGAAGTTGACTTTAAATTATATGCACAATTTTTACCTCATAAAATACTTCAGAATCAGTCACTAAGAAACAAGTGGATACAAAGCATCTGATCACAAAAATAGAAAAGTAATCAAAGAGCACTTCAGGAAGAAACTTTGGAACCAAAGAGCACTCAGTTGATCTTTTCCAGGGACCTGTAATAATCCGTCAGCACTTGCCATGCTTTGGGGGCCATGAAGCCATCTGGGGGATTCTCTCCTTCCCTGGCGAGTTTCCTCATACGAGTTCCTGAGATGAAGTCGAACTCATCGTGCCTGTCACAGTATAGCAACAAAGAACTCAGTATAGGCATGTAACATCTGTCTTAAGGATTCCTGGAATTAGGTTATGGGTTTTTAGATCGTAACCTAACTTTTTTGTAAAATCTCATGTCTTTGAAAATGGGCAGAAATATGCAGAAGAAAAGAGAAATAACAGCAGCTACATATTCAATATTTCCTCTGCACATATGGAAGTAACTTTCCTATTTTTCAACCTCCTTCTGTGAACTCACAGCCTAGAAGGAAATGCACCACAGATACCCAAATCTTTTTTTTGTTGTTGTTACTTCCTTTTGTTTAACGTGATAGACATACACAGTGAGAGAAGACTTTTTTCTGATACCCTGAGAATTAAGCCCGGGGTCTCACTTGTACCATGCACACACTCTGCCACTGAACTCCATCTGTGTACGGGGGCTGTGCTGCAACTTCAAGGGACACAAAATGCATAAGACCAAGTTGTGACTTTCACGAGACTGTTCCAATTGGGACTACGTAGACATGCTCTGGAGAGTTTTCTGAAGGATGAAAACTTTTTCTCATCATCCCAGTCATAAGGATGTTGATTAGATAATTTTCCTTTGAAAAACTTACCTTTCTGGGTCATAGAAGTCCATGGCCTTTTTGACTTTGTTGTAGGCAGCCACGCGGAATGGAATGATTTCCACAGAGGTGAGGCCAGGCGCCATGCTCAGGACTTTGCCTCCGTGGGTGGGTTCATACAGGTCCTTCTTGGTCTCAGGGTGGGGCATTCCTGCAGGATCCCTGCCCACAATGTAGAAATTGGCACCTGCTATCATCCGGCACCTGCAGTGCCACTGGACCTGGGACACATTATATAAGGGCTGTTATGGGCCAAGTCTACGGGTTTCTGTTTACACAGACTAATTCTGCTTTAACAGTAATTTAGTGACGCAGGTCAACTAAAAGAAAGTCAGTGAGTCCTAGGACTTCATGGTCTCTTCTTCAGACTTAGATTGCTTAGGCTGGGAGTTTACAGATAGACTTTGTACGAATCCTCCTCTTAGAAGTTGAGGTTTTATTTCTTTATCTTCAAGCAGGCTAGCACATCAGGAATACTTAGCAATTAGTGCTCTACTATATTGATTATTTTTAAAATTTTCCATTCCCACCCTACTCTGATACATCACAATTTAAAAGGAATTACAAACCCACATCTCATTTGGCTGCCAGTAACCAGCTAATCACCTTTCATATTCAGACACTGAGTCCATTCTGCACAACACTTGCCCTCTTTAAAACTCAGAAATACAAAGGATGGGAAGGAAAGCTAGAGGCCTGGGACTTTGATATGACTGAAGAGAATTAATTCATTGGACTCAGTTTGGGGTATTCGAAAGAGTTAAGACCCTTTCAATTCATCATACTTCCTGGAAACTCCTTCAAGCCCACTATACTGCAAGTGCAGTGGGATAAAGCAAATCTGTTTGACGGACTCACGTATTATGATGAAAGGGAGACCTCTGTTTTTTAAAGACAACCTCTCCTGTCTTACAAAATCACAGGGCACTGAGCAGGGAATAGAGAAATGATCATGAATGTTTTAGAGACCCAGGGCCCAAACTGCAATCTATAACCCACATCGCTACTTTTCAACACTGCAGTTAAACCTAAATTAAACTGAGGTTTTAGTTTAGAAAAACAACTGTCATGCAGTATGGAGCTGCTGGGTCAACATGGCTCATGTGCCAACAGTGAGAGGTCTGTGTACTCGCTGCCACAGAGGGGCCGTACACCCATCACCATGGGCACAGAGTACCTGGAACTAATGACACTGACTATTTGGTTAGATACAGCTTGCCCTGCAACAGAGATAAGCTTTGTTATCTGTCTTCTTCTGTGTGAACTTCCATATCCTCAGGCCAATATACAATAGGTTTGACTTGGCTATTTCTAGCCTTTTTTACAAATACAGAGTAGAAACATTATTAAATTGAATAGAAAAATCTGCCCACAAAGAAGAAAGGATCCCAGAGTCTCATTTAATCTAAATAAAGTTCGAACCTGCATCCTGAGTCTGAGAGTCCAGCTCAGGAAATTGCTCACCTCTGTGGGGCCCGCGTATAACATAGGAGATGGAAAGATGGCGACAATGGTTGACTTGGGATCCAAGACCCCTTCCTCCAGCACAGCTGTGTGCTGCTTCATTCTCCAGTCCAGAGGCACATCGTCATCCTTGGTCCAGCCCCCCAGCGGGTGCAGCAGGAGCACCGGGTGCTGGTAGCCCCTCTCCAGGAGCTGCCGGTGGGTGTCCTGCATCAACAGAGCATGGCCATTGTGGACAGGATTGCGCAACTGGAATGCAAACACGGCATCTAGGAAAGAAAAGCCAAGGTCAGGAAACGCAGTGTTGTCTGCGCTCAAGAACAGAAAGGAAAGATGAAACATTATTGTTCTGTGTGTTCATGGAATCTGCTTGCTTTTAATTTTTAATGATCAGCTGGAGAATCTATCTGGGCCTTTAGGGATGTTAGCACTACTAACCAGTGCTAGACTGCATAGACAGGGTAAAATACAGAGGCAGGAAGCAGCAACAGGATGAAAGCAGTTGTTGGCAGGGTGTTTGCTACAAACCATGGTTTAGGGAGGGTCAGCGTTAATCAGTTCTCTAGTGCTTCACCACTGTCTCAGGTTGCCAGGGGACGAATAATCATAGGAATGCTTTCTGGGGCTCATAAACAGCACAATAATCTACTGATATAAATCTCAGAGACAAACCTTTGCTTTAAAGAATCTTTAAAACTTCTCCACTTAAATTGGGCGTGAACACACTCCTATAACCCTAGCACTCTGAGAGGCTGACACAGGAAGACTGCAAGGTCCAGTCTAGTGCAGGTACCTTAGTGAGACCTTGTCTCATAATAAAAAATAGGACCAGGCATACTGGTGCACTCCTGTAATCTTGGCACTCAGGAGGCTGAAGCAGGAGGCTCACCATGAGGTCAAGGCCAGCCAGGGATACATAGTAAGCACAAAGCCAGCCTGAACATAGCAAGAGCCTGTCTCAAAAAAATAAATTAAATAAAGTAAACAAACAAAAATTAAAAGGCATGGGGATGCAGCTCAGTGCAAAGCCCCTGAGTGCAATTCCCAGTACGGCAAAAACAAAAAACCACTTGGTGAAGAATTCCTAACAGCTTTAACCTTTTTCTGGCTATGAAGTATAATTAATATGTATTTATTACAGAAAACTTGGGGAATACATTAAAGCCTAAGACAGAATATAAAAATCACCAGTATTTTTATTATATTTTCTTTCAAACGTATAGAGTGACAATCTTCCCTTCCTCCTTAGCCCAACTGCTTCCCCAAGAGGTAGCTACTGTCTTCTGCCGTTTGGTGCACAACTACCAGAGATTGTTACTTAGTTTTCCAAAATATGATTGTACTATTCATATTGTTCTGTAAGTTGCTTTTTCACTTAATAAATAAATATACTGTGGTATCTTTCTATCAGTCCACATTCGTAACTGCTGCACAGTGTTCCAGGATATGATTAACTTTATACCATTAGTATCACTTTATTTATAACATAGATATAACAATGCATGTTTTTATTTTTTTAAATGATTCATTTCCTTAGCCCCTTTACAGAGCGTGTGGATGAACACCCTCCTGCCAGCCTGCGTACCAGCATTCATTTCTTGGCACCTCTGTTTGAGCTCCAGAGGCGTCAGGCGGTACCTGTCCAGCCCATCATCCCACTTTATCCTCTCCAGCACCTGAAGGTCTCCACCGACCAGCCAGTCTCCACTTCCCATCACCATCTGGAAAGAATGTTATTAAAGTTGTTAGTGAGTAACATGGCTTCTGTTTTGTCTGAAAACGTTTCTCGGCCTTTGGCACCAGTCTTGGGTCACTGTTGAAGAACCACCTTCAGCTCTTCAGCATTTCCAGCACAGTATTTCTCACACTTTTTGGTCTCTTGACTTCAATATGTTCCTAAAAACTGAGGACACCCCCCCACTCTCCAAGAGCTTTTGTTTATGAAGATTATAGCTACAATAACTTTTCACACTAGAAATTAAAATGGGGACTATTTTAAAACTTGTTAATTTATTTAAAACAACATTAATAAGTCTATTACCCATTAACATAAATAATACTTTTAGTGAAAAAAAATATTCCTCCTCCTCCTCCCCAAATAGGGGGCATAGCATTGTTTTATATGCTTGCAAATCTCTTTAAGGTCTGACAACAGAAGGGAGCTGGGTTTTCATATTTACTTTTGTATTTAATCTACGACAGTATCTTGTTTTGGCTAAGTAGATAATGAAAACACAGCTACAGGTAGGTTTTGAAAAAGGAAAGAAGATATGAATAGTCTTTTTAAAATTGTAGATATTTTTCTTTAATACTACACAAAAATGCAGTGCGTACTCATTTCTTAAAGCTAAGTTGCACTGAAATCTGAAACTTCTACATAGTGAGATCCTATCTTGAAAAAAAAATGAAATCTGAAACTTTTATGAATGCACTTCTAACTCTGTTATATTATGAATTCATTGTGCTTTGAATGAATCTTTTACTCACAAATGATTTTGTAACATAATATATTGGTCAGCTAGAAAATATTGGTTAACTGAGTTTGCTGATACATTATAGGACTTTTAAAAACACACTGGTAGTTTTGGTACTAGTCCCAGTGGAAGATTTCTAATGTTATGAAGCTGCCAAGCTCCTTGTGGTGAATGAAAGTTTTCCAGATTGTTTTTCTTTGCTTAAGACCTCAAGGATAATCACTGGGAAGTAATAATCCATTGTTTTTGTAGAAGTTACAGGACTTTGTTCACTATCTGCTAAATATCCACGTCTGAATAACTACACATTGCCATCCATTCTTGCCAGTAAGAAGTATCATGGTGGGGCAGGAAATGCAGCGAGCTTTGCTCCAGCTCAGTCACACAAGTACTTTTCTTTAAGCCAAATTTTATATATATTTATATATATAAATTTATATATATATTTATATATATAATTATATATAAATATATATAAAATATATATAAATATATATGTACTTCTATGATATATATATATATATATATATATCTCATAGAAGTACTTCAATATGGACTCCTTTTTTTGTAGCAGAATATGAAAAAAGACATGAACTCATGGGTCAAGATTTAATAATTTTCTCACAGCTTTATCAAGAATCCTTCTCAAATGAAGCTGGCATTGTTTTTACTGCTAGTTTCTGGTGTTAAGAGTGAAGGTGGGGGCCAGGGATTTAGCTCAGTGGCATAAGCCCCTGCCTTGCAAGCACGTGGTCGTGAGTTCAGTCCCTAGTACCAAAAAAAAAAAAAAAAAAAAAAATTATAAAGCGTGAAGGTGTAGCAGGCAACTTAGTCAGAAATATAGGCGGTGAGACAGGGCTGGGTCCTCGATAGAGCCAGTGCAGACACCTCGCAACTGCAGAGGAGACAGACACCTCCAACTGTGGGCCAGGCCTCAAGACAAAGGATCAAACCAATGAATCCACATCCTAAAGACTTATATTCTAATTAGTTCCCTCTCACCTTGGA